>JACEIK010004325.1:0-43815 GCA_018107945.1 Datura stramonium
GTACTCCAGCTATTTCTCCCAACTGCATTCACATATATGTCAATTAGGACTAATTACACCAATATTCTAAAAGAAAACGTCACTTTCGATATATTTATAGTCCAAACTTTGGCTTATCGAAGGACAGTCAAAAACTTGCTATTTCTCGAAAGTCCAGAAGGGAGAAATATTCACTTTAAGGCTAGGAGCACCTTGACACTAATTTGTAGTAATTCTACTTAACTTAGCCCGGTAGCACGACGATTTGTCGGCCGAATTTTGCGAAACTAAATCCGTAGGAATGCTCCTTGCTGCTAAATATCTCGGTATCTGAGGTTAATTTGGATTTGGACTACGTTTGACGGCGTAATCGAGCGATAATTTAATATACTCTTCGTAGCCTCTCTGTTTTCTCACGAGCTCTCTAGAAATTTTAAGATATTAATGAAATAAACCGAAGTGGAGGCTTTATATACTTGGGCCTAGACAGGGCCAACGTTTCACAGAGCCAACGCGGAGGCTCCACCTCCGTGACACGTTGCCATCGCGGAGGGGTTCTGCCCCAGCTCCTTCCGCGATGGTTCGATAGGTTTCCAGTCCGGTGTTTTCCCGGGCCTTTTTCTAGCATGTATGGCTTCCAAATACGCTTAACCAACATGCGAATAGGCCATCTATGTGTTGGAAATTTTACGGGGTGTAACAGGATCCCTAGGAGTTCGCGGATGAGATTAGAAAGATCACCCGCATTATGGGTATTAGCTCTTCTAAGAGTGTTGACCTGGCTGGCTACCAGTTAAAAGAGGTAGCTCAGGTCTTGTATGAAAAATGGAAAGAGGGGCGCCAGCGAGAGCAGGATCAGTGGAGTGGGAGGAGATCCACACAGCTTTCTTGGATAGGTTTTTCCCTCGGGAGTTGAGGGAGGCAAAGATGGCGGAGTTTATCAATTTTAGACAGGGCAACAGAACTGTGGAGGAGTATGCTCTGGAGTTTACTAGGCTATCTAAGTATGCTCCAGAGATGGTAGCCAAGCCAAGGGCTTGCATGTTGAAGTTTGTAAATGGGGTGTCAAATCTGGTCCTCAAGGAGTGTAGGACCGCGATGCTGATTAAGGACATAGACCTTTCTAGCTTGATTGTCTATGGCCAACAGATTGCGGATGAAAAGCTGAAGGATATGGACTGTAAGAACAAGTGGGCAAGGACTGGCCATTCAGATTTTAGCTATCAAAGGTTTTAGTGGTTGTAGCCACCCACAGCAGCATCAGCAGCAGCAGAGAGCCCCAACACCCAACTCAGCTAGCGCCCCAACCTTCCGGTACTACCAGGATCGAAGGGGTGGGTCATCTGGCACTCAACCTCCTACTCACAGTACAGGGAACAAGTATCCAACTTTCCCCAAGTGTGGTAGGAATCACCCAGGAGAATGCCTTCAGGGACGAGAGGGCTATTTTGGGTGTGGACAGCTTGAACACAGGCTTAGGGAGTTCTCGTCAACACTGTGAGGGAGATCACAATCTACCACCTCATCAACTCCAGCAGGTCAACCAACTCAGTAGGCTAACACACGAGGTAAAGATGGTGGTCAGCACCATAATTGCTTCTATGCTCTATCTTCCCGTCAGGATCAAGAAAGCTCACCTAACGTAGTTACTGGTATGTTATGTCTCTTCCATCTAGACATGCATGCCCTCTTAGATCCGGGAGCCACTCTTTCATTCGTGACTCCCTATATAGAAGTCAAGTTCAACATCAGTCTAGAGGTCCTCTCAGAACCATTTTTAGTCTCCACCCCAGTTGGTGACTCATTTAGAGCCAATTGGGTGTATAGAAACTGCCTAGTCTCAGTCCTAAATAAAGTTATTCCAGCTGATCTTGTAGAGTTAGACATGCTCGACTTTGACATTATTCTTTTCATAGATTGGTTACACTCCTGCTATGCCTCGATCGATTGCAGAACTAGAGTTGTCAAGTTTCAATTTCCCAACGAGCCAGTGTTAGAATGGACGGGTAGCAGTTCAGTGTCTAAGGGTAGGTTTATTCCTACCTTAAGGCCCATAAACTCATCTCCAAGGGGTGTATATATAATCTAGTAAGGGTCAAGGATTCCAACTCTGAGACCCCGACTATCAAGTCAGTCCCTTTGGTCAGCGAGTTCCCAAACATTTTTCGTGAGGATCTTTCTGGGGTTCCCCCTGAACGGGAAATAGATTTCGGAATAGACCTCCTTCAAGATACTCAGCCCATCTCCATCCCTCCTTATAGAATGGCTCCAACTAAGCTTAAAGAGTTGAAGGAGCAGTTAAAGGATATTCTTGACAAGGGTTTTATCAGACCCAACCTCTCTCCTTGGAGAGCTCCAGTACTATTCGTGCGTAAGAAAGACAGTACCCTCAGAATGTGCATAGATTACCGTCAGATGAACAAGGTCACGGTCAAGAACAGGTATCCCCTATTCAGAATTGACGACCTGTTTGACCAACTTTAGGGAGCCAGTTTTTTGTCAATCGACCTCAGGTTAAGGTACCATCAGTTAAGGGTTAGAGAGTGTGACATACTGAAAACAACATTCACAACTAAGTATGGTCACTACAAGTTTGTTGTGATGTCCTTCGGGCTAACAAACACCCCGCAGCCTTCATGGATTTGATGAATAGGGTCTTCAAGCAGTACTTGGACATATTCGTCATAGTATTTATCAATGAAATTCTAGTATACTCTAGAAATGAGGAAGAGCATGCAAATCACCTGAGATTAGCGTTGCAGACACTCAGGGACCGCCAGATGTGTTCCAAGTTAAGCAAATGCAAATTCTGGTTAAAGTCTATGACATTCTTAGGTCATGTAATCTAAGGTGAAGGAATACAAGTAGACCCTAACAAGATAGCAATTGTGAAAGATTGGCCCAAACCTACCTCTCCTACTAAAATATGGATTTTCCTAGGTTTGGTGGGTTATTACCGACGGTTTGTGGAAGGTTTCTCCTCTGTAGTATCTCATATGACTAAGTTAACCTACAAAAAGGTGAAATTTCAATGGTTGGACGAGTGTGAGAAGAGTTTCTAGGAGTAAAAGACTCGACTCACTACTGCTCTAGTTCGTACCTTGCCAGAAGGAACAGATGGATTAGTTGTTTATTGTGATGCTTCTAGGGTTGGGCTCGGTTGCATTCTGATACAGCGGTGAAAAGTGATAGCCTACACCTCCAGACAACTCAAAGTTCATGAGAATAATTATCCAACTCATGACCTGGAGTTGGCAGCAGTGATGTTTAAGCTAAATATATGGAGGCATTACTTATATGAAGCTCAAGTCGATGTATTTACAGACCATAAGAGTCTCCAGTATGTGCCGAGTCAAAAGGATCTAAATCTACGTCCGAGAAGGTGGTTGGAGTTGCTAAAAGACTATGACATGAGTGTACTGTATCACCTGGGCAAAGCCAATATAGTGGCTGACTACCTAAGCAGACGGTCTATAGGGAGTGTGACTTATATTGAGGAAGATAAAAAGGAGTTAGCAAGGGATGTTCACAGACTAGCCCGGTTAGGGGTGAAGCTGGTGGATTCAGATAAAGGTGGGGTGGTAGTGCGATGTGGGTCGGATTCGTCCTTGGTAGATAAAGTTAAGTCCAGAGGAGATGAATATCTAGTCCTACTTAAACTTAAAGAAGTAGTTCTCAGAAAGGAGGTGGAGGCTTTCTCCAAAAGGGGAGATGGTGTGCTCTTTTACTAGGGAAGGTTGTGTGTACCAGATGTTGGTGAGTTGAGACAACAGATACTGGCTAAGGCACACAACTCGAGATACTCCATTCACCCTGGTGCTACTAAAATGTACCGCAACTTACGGTATATCTACTAGCGGAACGGTATGAATAGAGACATTGCTGAATTCATGGCCAAGTGCCAGAACTGTCAAGAAGTCAAGGTAGAACATCAAAGACCAGGAGGCATGACTCAAGACATTAGTATACCCACATGGATGTTGGAAGAAGTAAATATAGACTTCATTACGGGACTACCTCGGACTCGCCGATAGCATGACATAATCTGGGTGGTAGTAGATCAGATGACTAAGTCAGCACACTTACTCCCACTTAAAACCACAGAATCAGCTGAGGACTATGCCAAACTTTACATCCGAGAGTTAGTCAGACTCTATGGGGTGCCCTTGGCAATCATTTTAGATAGGGGAACGCAGTTCACCTCACACTTCTGGAAGTCCTTACAGAAGGGACTAGGAACTCAGGTCAAACTCAGCACCGCTTTTCACCCGCGGACCGATAGGCAAGCTAAGCTGACCATTGAGACCTTAGAAGATCTACTAAGAGCGTGCGAGATTGATTTTAAGGGTAATTGGGATGACCATTTTCCTCTTATCTAGTTTTCGTACAAAAAGAGCTACCATTCAAGCATCCAGATGGCCCCATTTGAAGCATTGTATGGTAGAAGGTGTAGATCTCCTATAGGGTGGTTCAAGGTTGGGGAAGCTACCTTGATAGGGCCAGAATCAGTTCACGAGGCAATGCATAAAGTTCAGCTCATCTGAGAAAGGTTGAAAGCAACTCAAAGCTGTCAGAATTCTTATTCCGATGTGCGGAGAAGCGAGTTGGAGTTTGCAGTTGATGATTGGGTATACCTAAAAATTTCGCCCATGAAAGGGCTGATGAGGTTTGGCAAGAAGGTAAAGCTCAGTCCGAGATATGTGGGACCTTATAGAATTTTGAGGCGTATAGCCAATGTAGCCTATGAGCTAGAATTACCTCCAGAACTAGCAGTTGTACACCCCGTTTTCCATGTGTCACTTTTGAAGAAGTGCATCGGAGATCCAACCGCAGTTGTGCCATTGGACAGTGTAGAAATAAAGGATAGTCTCTGATATGAGGAGGTACCAGTCTAGATCCTTGACCATCAGGTTCGTAAGTTGAGGAATAAGGAAATAGCTTCAGTCATACGTGAGACGCCAAAGCAGATATGATGACCAAATACCTGCACTTGTTCTCTACCGACTCTGTTGTAGCTTGAAATGTTAATTTTGCCTTAGGACCTGATCTAGTTGTTGGATTCAATTCATGTGTATAAGGTTCTTTTTCGACTTTGGATGTGTGTATGAGAAGTAAATTTTGTTCAGTTATGTGTTTTTAAACGGAGGTAGTCATTCCGACAGTTTTGGAGTTAAATAAGTAGTATTTGGATATTTTGATTGTTATTCTCTTCTTTCCTCTGTGTTTTCTAACATTCAAGGATGAATGTTTACAAGGGGGATATATTGTCATGGCCGGGAAACTCAAAAATCTAATTTCGGGACTCAAATCAGGAAACCTGGAAAAGCTGCAGAAAAACTACAGGACAACCCACCTAACTGGACATTAAGTGACCTAACGACTCATTAGGTGAGCCGTGAGAAGGAGGTTTGAGAATTTTTTTAAGAAGAGAGACAGTTTACCCAACTGAGGGACTTCACGAGTCGTGGTCACTGAGCACGACCCATTGAGTCACTCGTGGTCAGGCCTAGGTCGAGAAATTAATTAGTGGGACAGTGTACTTAATGGGTGGGGAAACGAGTCGTGGTCACCAATAATGACTCTTTATGTACCCCATTACTATCCTTAGTAAGTTTTTAGGCAGTGTACCTGATGGGAGTGACCATGAGTCATGATCAGTCACCACGACCCGTTAGGTCACCGGGACGTTTTTCCCAGAGAATTTCTAAGGGCAATTAAGTAATTTCCTACTCTCCCAATCTTTAAACTATGTCGTTTTAACAATAATTTTAGACCTTTTAGTGGGGAAAAATGGTTCATTCCTCATTCTCACTCTCAGTTTTTAGAAAATCACCGTAAGATCTCCTCTCAAGAACCCTTCAAGCAAGCTTAGGGTTGTTCATCATTGCAGCAGTTCAAGTCTTTTTCTCCGGGAGAATTTTAGTACGATATGTGGGAATTCAACAGGGGAATTTTCCTTCCCTTGTGTCCTCCAAAATCCTCCCATAATTTTTCTATCAGTTTAGCCCTGAGATTTTCGAATATGAAAAAGATTTTTCATGTAGGTTTTCGTTAATTTCAATTGGATTTATCAATGTTTATTATTCATATGATCTTCATCAGTTCTTAAGTAAATTGTTGATGCTCTTTCCAAGTGATTTACATCCCTAAGTTCTCAACTACAGATCGTTTGTGTATTAAATTCCTTCTAGTTAGTGAAGTATGTTTTGGGCTGAATATCCTAGTAATTCTTATTATATACATATGTTGAACAATTATTCCATTGATGAGAATAATTTTTGCCCTATTGGATGAGATTCCTTTAATTCTTGAAACTTCACTATATCGTGAAATTTCCGTGTTGTTGGAATGAGTTGAGTTGTCTATTAGCTTCTTAGTAGTTTAGTTAGAACATAGAACCTCGTCAGCACTATTCAGAAAGTGTCAACTGATCAATTTGACTTCAGTCTTTTCCCGAGGTGTCAGTGGTGCCTCCCAGTTATCAGAATCAAACTCAGAATCTAGTATAATGGTCCATTAGGCGGTCATGACATTTTAGACATATATATATATATATATATATAGCTCTAACCGGCCTCGGGACCTTGATTCGGTTCTGTTTGTTCTTAAATAGGTACGATGCTTCCCGAGATAAGCAACTCGACCAATCTAGAACCCAATTTCAGAATCTTGTCCGATAAGACTCTCGAGGTACTTTCAATTGCATGTCCCTGACTAGTCTTGCACCCCAGTTTCGAGCTATAACCTTAGTAATTGGTATAGGTTTCCAGTGGGAGTAGAACTTGGCAGGCGGGGTTTGGGGTTCAATGAACAGTTCCCAAAACCACATTGCCGGCGTAAGGTTACGGTATTACTGTCTGTTTGGCCCTAGACTTTGTGATCCACTCCAATTCATGCCTTTATACCTAGCAAGGTATAGGTCCTACCAATAGGGTGTATATATCGGACTCACATCTAGCTCACATAGTTGTTGCCGATTTATAAACTCTCCCACTAGTCGGTTGATCCGAGTTAAGGAATAAGCAATTCAATTCGGTTCCGGTTACATCAATTCTATCGGTTACTACGGTATAAGTAGACTAAAAATTTTTAGACATAGGGCATGTCCTTGACCACCGAGCAGGGGTCATCTTAACTGTTCATTATATATATGTTAGCTCGGAATCAATTTGCTTGTTGGTCATTACATGTCATTTCAGTTCGAGACATTGTACTTGATTTATGTTTCCTCCCACTTACTTAGTACTTTCAAAGTGCGCGCATACTTTTATGTTATATTATTTCGCAATCTGGTACGAGGTTCCCAGTTGCGACGTTACTTGACATTCAGATCCTCCTGGTGTACTTGAAGTGTAGTCCTCACCATTCCTAGGGCCTTATTTCATTATCTTACGGTTTTATTTAGACTTAGAGTTGGCGGGGCTTGTCATTAACTCATCATTTATAAGGCTTTAAAACATAAATTAAATTCAAATTTAATATTATGTAAATTTTGTGTGTTCTTTTAGTTTCATTTTTCTGAAATTCTTTTATGTTGTTAATTCAAATCTTTCTCTATACATGTTTTATTTAGGATACGAGTGTATGATAGACCAGGGGTTGACTTGGGGTCACGTTTGGCTTCAGAAATGCAAAGTGTGCATCTAGGTGTTGGCTCGGGGCATGTGTTAGGCTATAGGTGATCAACCCTATGCCTTAGAACTACGCACCAATATAGGCATGATGGGATTGCCCTTGAGCTATCCCTTTGCCCTTATTGGGCCCACGGAAGCGATATAGATATCATTGTATGGTCCTAGCCCTTTGGCAAGGCTTTGGATCGACTCTTCCCACTTGAGTGTTATAGTTGGGATCATGTAACCTCTATCGTGGTAATGCCGATTACATGACGAGTCTCCCCTTAATGACTCATTGTGAGACTCGTTGTGAGGAATTTTAGAATTTTATAATTTTATATATATATGTTCTAAAAGGTTTGACTCAATGTTTGACTTTACTCATGACTATTAGATTTATTTGAGTCAATCGGCTCGAGTCATGATGTTATGTTATGTGGAGATCATGTTTTCGGAAAGATAGAATGCAAGCCCCTACTCTCAGATTCTTACTTATTTACATTTTACATTACACATAATTTAAATGATTTTATACTATCGTTTACTTACCTTGGATACTCGGTACAGTCCCCTGCCGAATGCATACTCTATGTTGTATCGGTTCATGAATCACCGAGCCTCGGCACTCGAGCTCAACACCGTTCTTAGCGCCAGCCCTGTAGAGTTAGCATCTTGCCCTTGTTGGTGAAGTCCTCATCTCCCGGAGATCGTGTTTATTGATTTCTCTATGTATTTTTAGCTTTTATCTTTATCGAGTTAATTTGGGTCTTGTTCCATCAAGTCATCATGTTTAGAGGCTTTTCCGGATAGAAAGGATGTATTGACTTCAGACCGTGTGTATTATGATGTTATGTTTAATCAAGAATTCCACTAAGATTATCATGTTAATTCTTCCCATTTTTATTATTGAGATAGATGTATATTAATTTCATGGGTTTACTTTGAGTCTCTTGAGGCTCCTTGTGCCGTGTCTGTCCTAGACACTCTATTTAGGTCATGACATATAATTTGCAATCTTGATTCGGCCGTCACTACTTGATTTTGAGTTAGCATCCAGTCTCTATTGGTGAGTCCTCATCTGTCGAGGGCCACTTTTTATTCAGTTAATATTCAATATTTTAAGTTTCAAACTTAGAGAGTTGGTTGGGTCTCTTCCATCAACTCGCCAATTAGAGCTTTTCGGGACATAGATTGTATTCGGCTTCGGACTCGTGTTGTTGTTCGATTTTATGTTATGTTTAGACTTCTACTATGTTTATTATGATTGATCTTCCACTTTTATTGGTTAAGTTAGAAGTTATTGTTCATGCCATGGGTCGTCTTAAAGCCTATTAGGATTTCTTGTACATGTCTCGTCCATACTATGTTCGGGTCGTGACACCTAACAATACTTGACAAACTGCTCGTAAATTTTTACTCAAATTCCGATTTATGCAAGGTCAGATGCATTGGAGAAGACGACTCAAAGGGATTCAGTTTGATGTGCTTGAACACACAAAAATGCTTTCTAAAATGGGAGTTATGGTAGTTTAAAGTTGATGCTTGTAGGAACTTTTATGAAGACTAAATCGATAGGAAGCTCTCCATTTGTACTCTATTCTAGAAGTTCCTTATGACCTTAATTTTTACTCAACGCACTTTTCACACTTAATAATTATCTCCTTGTACCTACTTTCTATAGAAATTTATCAGGTTTAGGTCTATCCATATACCTTGAAAAGCTTCAAACTTAGCACAAAAATTTGAGGTGTTACAATATCTTAACTCAAGGCGGAAACAATGATTTGTATCATCATACCATAGTTAATGGTGATTCTTCTAGTCCTGTATCTTGGTACAATTTGTACCACACCATCACGAGATGTACTAAGACTCCTATTGAGGAAATTCTGTTTTTATGCTAGTTCGGAACTCCATATCATAGGTATAGTCTTAGGGACTTTTGGGAGTTACACCATCTCTAAGGCCAAACTTTATGAGATTAATTTATAATTAACCTCAAAATCAGACAAAAACTTCCATAAAAAACCTCTACAAATATGCCTCTCCCATTTCAATAAGCCTAAGAACTCTGAATCTATCAAGAACATAGTCTATGTGAATATGTGAATCTATTGATACTCATTTCGCTATACTTCCTCCAAAGTTTAAAATGTCAACCTTATGCCTAGAAAGTCAAAACACTAATTTTATTTCAAAATCGGTGTACTCTGTGAGAAAGGTCTCAAAATAAAACTTTATAAAAAATAAAGACTGACTCAGACTCCAAATAATAGATATATGATTTCTCAACTTTAGATTTTAAATTGACAATTTTCTATTTTGGAAAAAATTGAAACGAGTTCTTTTAGAGATCTAGAACGAAACTATGCTTAGTGTATTCCGCCACGAGAATGATGTGAACCTGCAGTGCAATTGGTATTGCATCAAGTCCCCTATGCGGTGAACTTTACCATAATGTATATGCCTTACCCGTATATTTCATAGTGAGTAAATTTTCCAATGTTCTTCCAACCTTTAACGTGGCACGATCACAGTCACAATGAACTTTCGAGAAATGGACACCCTGAGGACTTCTAATGCGATCCATGATTACAAAAATATTTTTATTTAGGTAAGGCGTGCAAAACCTCTTGTAACAAACTAGGGTCAACAAGAAGTTTGATGCATTAGGATTTAAATATGAGGACAGTTTGAACCCAGTGCCACACATTCTTACTAATACCCTTGTTTATGCAAATTTATTCCTTTCGTTAGTTCCAACCCTTGTGGCAAATACTCCAATACTACTATAATATAACACTTTTAATATTAGTAGTTGTTCTTTGAATAAAATATACAAAGTTGACAGTTTTACTTGTATAAGCAAATGAGGAAGCCCATACAATATAAGTTTCCTATTCGTTTGACATTAGAATAATAAAGTATTTATTAATTTTTATGTTTAAAATTTTCAAAAATTTTAAATTATATTTAACTATAAAATAACATGACTAGTGTATGTACTAGCAACATCTTAAAAATATTGAAATGATCATTCCTTTATTCATCTCTTCAATCTAAACAGGAATTATTTTAAACTTTTTTGGGAAAAAGTTATAGCTTATAGATCAAAAAATTTAAATTTATCATCTTAACTTAAAATATATTACCCCTTTAAATGAAAAGTATTATGTAATTCTTCAAAGTCTGAACCTTACTTTAAGCTAAAAACAATAAAGTTAAAACCTACGAAGAGAATATTACCAAATAAGTAATTAATTAAACAAGAAATAAAAGAGTTTAAAAATAGAAAATGATTTTAAAGTTTTTTTCCTTATTAATGATCTAGAGAATCAGAAAATGTTTTTAATAAGAATTGACCAAGTATAGATTTTCATGAATTATCTTATTCAAATTATTCTAAATATGGTTAGAACTACTTTAGAAAATAATTACAACATTTATGTTTGATAAAGATTAAAAAAACTATCATTAACAACCCTAAAAACCGTTATAAATAATGGCTTCTCAAAGAAATAGGGAAAAAGCACAATACTTTTCCAAATGTTGCTTGTGATAGAGTTATTAATTTAGAAGAGATGTGGATATACATAAGAACATTTTCTTACTTGTGATTATCAAATCACAGATCAATAACTTTAGAAGAATTATGTGTGTCTCTTGCTTCTTATTGAGAGTCATTATTTATATTAGGCTCGAACTTCATATCTTAATAATGAACCGTGCACCACTAAAAACTTCATTAATTTTTAAGGAAATGGCAGTTGATTAGTAATAAATCCATATAAGAGGAATTTATAAAAGTCTCTTTTACATAGACAACTCTTTATAAACAATTTTCTTATTCATGAAAATAATAACGAAAAACTTTAAATTTTCTTACGGGTAGTTAAATTTCCAATTACTTCTCAACAAAATTAAAATATTTGGTATACACTTTATTTTCTTTTAATTTGCCTGTAAATCCGAGTCTGGAATAATGGAACAACTCACTTGGCGGTTCGTACCGGGAACCTACATCGTCTCAAACTCGATAGGAGAACCCCCTTTTTTGAACAACATATAAAAATATTTAAGATTCTTATTAACATACACAAATCAACAGTGTTTAAATGTCATAATAAAATCCCTCCAAAAATCATTACTCTCCCAAGATCTATCCTAGGCAGACACGAAAACTCTACTTGGAAAACTGACAAATTACGCTGACATAGCATCGCACCGCGAAGGAATGCGAAAGATGTTATTAAGTATCGCCTCGTCAACCATGAAACCGAAAATCACCTGCCACAACCAACACCCAAAAGTCATCAAGGTAGTATCGGTACACCACATGTAATGATAGGCATCATAGACTAACTAGAAGTTAGTGCACACAATAATATATAATTAACATGAAATTGACTAACCTTTACTATCCATAACAACATACACATAGGCTATGTTCAATTCTCTATTAGTTCACCTTAATTCTATATACATACTATAAATTCAATGATAAACTTCTCAACTCCCCAATTCCTACACTAGTACCATCATCTTCTTTGAAGTGGTGATTTGACGTGCCGATCGCGTCAAGTGAAAAAACGCACCCCTTGCAGCATAACCTGGCTAAGTGATAGCTCAATACTGGTATTCTTCTATTTCAACACCTTTTTTATGTATGACATCCCTTTACAACATTACCTATTTCAATTTCCATAAACTAAGTCGATTTACTCTGATTCGTTCAATTACTTCACGACATTATACACATAGCTGGTTATCTTTTATTTAGCCCTTATTATCCATAGTAACCATATTATCTTTCACCAAATCTCGGCTCTACATTTATTAGTGAGACCACTCCCCACATTCAGGACTAACCATCACTTACAGCCGTGTTAGATAACTAATAAATTTACATTATAAATTTAGAAAATATATAACTGGTATTGTACTATTAGCAAACAAATGATTATAATCACTTATCAACCAAAGATATAATTAAGTCCATACAATGAATTACTCTTAGGAGTTTATTATCATGCTCTAGTGATGTACTAATCATATTATACTGAAGTACTCATTATCTGTAAATACCAAACTTTTCTCGATGCAGGGGATCCCACTTGATTACGTGCAAGATGATTTTCCAAAAGTGTCTTAGGAAATGGTATGCAAAAACAGCCAAGCTCTAAAATGGATTTTTTATTTCTTTTCTTACTGACACTAGAATTATACACACAAAATACACAATATGATTTAGGTATCATGAAATGAAATACAATTACCGAATGAACCTACCGACATATGATGTGTCGGAATTAGTAGAGCATATCTTGCCTTTATTTTATAGCATTTGCATGTCTTAAGTTAAATTAAGTGAAACTAACCTTGGCCCATGCTATGTTTCAGGGAACTCCAAGCAATGAAAAGATAAAAGGAGTTTTAGCCCAAAAAATGCTCAAGGATGAGGAACAAGCGAATCGTCTGTGCAGAAGAAATGATTCTTATCATCTATCATCAATTCCCAGCTACAAATTCCAAAAACCAAGCTAATAGGGTCCTTACAATATGGAAGGACGGGTTGTCTTGCCAAAGGAAGGTCCATCGTTAAAGAATGGAGGCAAGCTAAACAAGAATTGGGATTCCTAAAATAAGGTGCAACATACAGACCGTCTTTCTGTCTGGCCTGACACTCAAAAGTTGGATAAAAGATTTTGGGACATAGTACAAATAAATTTTTCTAATTATTTTAGGAGCTTTTTCATTATTCGGTTCATGCGTAGAGTAGAGTATATAAATTAGCTAGTTAGTCCAAGTTTTCAAAAGTAGACTTGTAACTTAGTTCAATTCATCGATTAAAGATATCAATTTCTATTGGTAATTATGACTAACTACTTAAATTTTTGTTCTTCTTCTTCTTCTTCTTCTTAATATGGGTAACTAAACCCGGATCTTGGGTTGTGAATCAATGGGTTGTGAACACTAATGATCCCAATTTGTTAAAGTTTAGATAGGGCTTATGAACATTTGATTGATTTATGCTTTGTAATATGTGATTGGTGATGAAATCATCCATTCCTATCCAATTACCTTTATGAGGCTTGAAAGACCAAATTTAGGTTGGGTTAGCATCAATCAATAATAACTCAAGGAATAACCCTTGTTTAATAGATTCTCTTTGACATAGGTTAATTTTAATTGACAAAAACAATTGTTTAGAAGAGTTCTCTTTAATTTGACAAAATAGAAGTAGATTGACACCTATGGTGCTATTCAAAGATACCATGGGTCGCCTAAGTAAGTGCGACATATTCGGCCCCTAGCCCATTCTTAATCATTTCCATATTGGGTGATTGAGGTATTAATCCATATTTGGGTCACTTCCCTAGAACTATCCCTCTATTTGATTCCAACCTCCAACATATTGCACTAGTTAGCCGTAGTTAAATTTTCCTTTATAGTAATTCGAATAAACTCTAATATTGTATGCACTTTTTATCTATAGTACTAGATGTGCGGACTTTGAGTAGCTCGCAGGATTCGACTAACTCCTCGTTGGCTATATTTGCGGCGTCGTTTTATACCTTTCGATGTTTAGAAGTATATTTTAACGACATCCAAATATTATGATGTTTTATCCGAGGACTACATCATAAGACCTTTCTTCAAATTGTCTAGTTTTATTACTTAGATCTATTTTGTACCTCTTTTTTTGTTTTTACATTATTGGATCATGCCCACTCTTCTGCTAGGAGATTTGAAAAATGTGTTCACAGATTTAAATGTTGTGTCGTTCAAGATTGACCCGGCATTTATTACGCTTAAGGTAGAGGGATAGTTTTGCATCCACGGATGACAACACCCATCAGTATTTGTAAATTTTCATGGAGGAGTTCAAACTCCACAAGCAAAATAATGTTACGGACCAATGCTATCCATTGCGAGTGTTCCGATAATTATTGGCTGGTGAGACAAAAGGGACTAGATACATAGAGTCCCTCCAAACTCAATTCATACTTGGAAGGAGATCTATATGTTGATCCTAAGGGTTTTAACCCAATCGCATGAATTTCCTAAGTTTCTTCCATAGTATGGTCTAAGCATGTTTCTATTATTGACTTATGATTCATGGGCAAAAGTCTTACAAAGTTTTCAATTATAAATTATGTTTTCCAAGTTTTACATAAATAGTACCCATCCACGAGGTGTTCATGAAAGTTGAGATCTATGATGTATGCTAAAGTATGATGAGATATTTACGGCCATGTTTTCAAGTTACCCATGTCAGTGATAATGTTTTCAAGAGAGTCAAGTATTTTCAAGAGTATGTTTTAAGTATTGGGCAAGCCCATATGTTCAAGTATGATTTATGACTTCACGAATTAGCTTAGACCATGAACACGAGTCATGACACCCAATTATTTTCAGCTTGTAGTATGGTTCGAGCCAAGACTCCTCATGTATGATTTCAGATTTTATGTGTATATGATTATTCAGCTTCATCACTAAATGATGGTCAACCGTTGACAACGATGGAGAGCATATGCATGTTTTGGGGAGTTGTGTCTATTCTGCAGAGTAGGCTAAGGATCAGTCAACCCTATGCCTCATAGCTACGAGCCAACGTAGGTATGATGAGATTATCCTAGGACCTCCCTTTGTGAGCCTTCCCCTACCCCAATGGGCCTTCAACTTAATAGATATCATGGTAGCATCTTTAGCCATGTAAGGCTTTAGATGGCTACTGCCCATGAGTGTGACGGTCGGGACTACGTAAAATTTGTATCGTAGTAATGTCGGTTATATGGTAGGTCTCCATTGTTTCTCATGATTTCATCTATGCATGTTTATCATTTCATGATATATATATATATATATTATAAGAAAGTTTGACTGTGTTCAATTTACTTATAATTGTCGATTTTAGCTTTGGGTCATTCGGTCGATTATGTCGAGATCATGATTTCAGAATATCGCATGCACGCCCTACTATTAGATTATTATCTTGATTGTCTTTCATATTATGAATGTTTTAATGATTTTACTTAGGAGCGTTTTACTTACTTTGCATACTCAATACATTCCATGTCTTTTGACCATATATATTTATATTATTTTATGATACAATGTAATACCCCAAAAGTTCCCTGAAGACTAGACCGGAATTTAAAAATGGAAGTTGGAAAATTCCACAAAATGGAGTTGATCTTGGGCATAATTGTGTGCCCAGTGCTGCCTTTATAGCTTATTTTAGTCTTGTTTATCTACTTATGTATAAACATTCTCATGTAATTTGATGTAAATTTGGGTATGTACTAACAAACATGATTAGTCCTCGTTTTGTAGGTGTAAAATGCATTTTGAGACTAAATAATGATGGGTTAAAGAATAAGGAATGGTTGAGCAAAACTACAAAAGTTGGCTAGAAGAGGGCAGCAAAACAGAATGCCTGCGCGACAGGGCGTACCCATCTGCCATTGCGGCAAGCCGTGAAAAATCTGACTTTTATGCAATTTTCCAGAATGCTTCCGTGATGCCTCTGTGTCACGGAGGTCAATTAGGGCGTTCAGCTCTGTGACACGAGTCATTCCATGGCCAGGCCAAAATCTACAAATCCAATTTACTACTCCTAAAATGAACCCTTAACCTAAAAATCATAACACATGATTTTCACGAATAACTTGAAGGAGGCGCGAAGAGAGCTTGGAGAACTCCTCTTGGGTTCATCTTTTCATCATTTCTTTTCATCTATACTTGTAATCCATTCTCTAAACATTTTTGAGTATTTGTACAAACATAGGAGTGGCTAGAACCCTCCATCTAGGGTTGAGGCCATGGATATGAGATTGTATTTGCTTAGATTCGTTTTGGAGTTGAGTTGTTAGTTGGTGTTTTGTCTTACAATCTTTATTATTGTTGTTTTTATGCTTGATCACCATGAAAACAAATGGGTTAAGCTTTGGTGGAAGCTTGGAAGAGCTAACCTAGGCAAGAACAATAGAATGTAGGAAGCAAGTTCTTGTCTTTTGATAAGATTTGTGGTTAGGATAGGAATATACCTAATTTACCTTGGTTACTAAAGCGGGATGATCTAGACACCAACTTGAATTATCACTCTACCACTCGTATAAGTAGTTGTGAAGCTAAATTCTATTAAATCATTAGAATACGAAAGTCCTAATCAAGAGTATGAACCCCATAAACCACATCCACGTAGTGAATATCCCACAGACTAGAAATGACATCCTCGCACAAAGATGTAGTAGTGAGGCTAGTTTATGCGTGTTTAGAGGTTCGAAGACCATGAACATGCAATTCCAATTGAGACAACAAGTGATAATTTCATACTTAACCCATTATGGTGTAGCATTGCATGATTATCCAGGCCTTAACTCTAGTTTTTGTTTTGTATTGCTTCAATTATTTAGTATACCACACAGATTTAATAATAATTTATCAAAAACTTCTAAAACCGACTTCTTAACTAACACTTGAACTTGATAATTTTCTGAACCAGTCCTTTTGGGTTTGACATTAGGCTCTTAAGGCCACTATATTAGTGTACAACCCATACACTTGCGGGCACATTAAGTTTTTGGCGCCGTTGTCGGGGATTGGTGAAATTGGTGAATTTCTTGTTTTGTGTTAGTATCTATTTATTATGTTGAAAATAAATTTATATATATATTGTTTTAAGGTATTTTAAATTTTGTTTTAGTCTACGATACCTTTCTTAACATGACATCTTGGAACACAAATGGGGTTGTTGGTGGATACTCATATTTTGGTGAATCTGTCTGGTGGGAGGACCCCACTTGTGGAAACACTATTACACTTGCATATATGTGGTGGGCAAGATGGTCATTGGGATAGTTGTCAAGCATACTCCCCTCCCCCAAGCCCCTACTATTATCCTTACATTGTTTTTGATGAATATAGGAATGATGAAAATGAGTACTTGGACGCCAAGCTCGAGATACAAAACATGATAAAACAAGTCCTTGAGCAAACAGAAGCAATGAAAGAGGAGATCTGGAAGCATTCAGAATTCAGCAAGAGGAAAATGGAGAGGCCCTAGAAATGATGAGCATCAAAATCACGGAGATGATGGTTTAGAAATTTGAATCTTGCGGTAATTTTCCAGTAAAGGTCTTATGCAATACTCAAGAAGACACAAAGAAGAAGAAAAGGGTGAGTTTTGGAAGAAGCTGACAATTAGAAGCTCTTAAGAGTCCCTGTGATGGTTTCACACATATGGCCAATCCATTTATTAAAGAAGAGTTAGAGTCCCACCCATTTGACATTCATGTGGAGTTAGATGTTGATGTGGAGAAGGTGTACACAAATGCAGGAGGTCAAGCAAAATGCGGTTTTAGAGTGGGTGTATTGTATCCCACTGGAAGCATTTCTCGACATTAAGTTTGATTTGACAACCTAGAAATAGAGTCTTCCAAGCTTCTAGAGAAAGGTCAGAGGAGGAACAAGCCCCATATATTCTGAAATTTGCTATTCTAAAGACAAAAAAATGACAGCTTGCCAAGACAGAGTAGTCTGGCGACATCTGCTTGATGCACTGTTTTCCACACCCTGGGCATAAGAGGAAACTGTAGAAGAAATTAGGGGTGAGATCATATCCTCAAAGTGGAGGAAAAATGGTGAAACTTTACACGTCGTGTCGCGGCGTAAAATATAAGGTGCTGCTTGGAGGCAACCCAAGGGTATCCATTTTAATTTCTTGCATTTGAGTTGATTTTATCTATTTTTCATCTTGTGTTATTTTTGGTGGATATTTAAGCACAGATGAAGGGGAAGTCTAGTACCCATGGTGAAGCTAACAACATGGAAGAGAAAAAGTGTGGGGTCAAACGCACCCACTTGTGCAACTTTGAAGAAAAGCATGTTGTTAGCTAGTCTGAGGCTGGGAGTATTTCTAATCTGTTTAATTCTAATTTGATGCTATGGGGACATAGCATGATTCAAGTGTGGGGTGAGGAAAGTTAAATTAAAAACTATTTATTGTGCTTAATGATTTTTGGTGAATTAGTGCTTGGGGAAAATTGGAGCAAAATTTTTTGAATTAAGCATGATTTCATCACCACGTTAGTTTTTCTTTTCGGTTCTTTTCGGCGGGGTATTTGAATCGAAGAATAATAAAAAAATTTCCTTGTCTGTATATAGTGTTTTCAGTCATAGTTAGGGACTGTTTGTGATGATGGATGGATGACGACCGTCTTGAGGAAAAAACCGTCCAATAGGTTTGCTTTTGAACCCCTAACTAATTAATGGCTTGATGTTCTTGTTATGTGCTATACATGATTGTAAGATACAAGTGTGGTTAGTGTTGAAACATGCAAGAAGTGTATAACATTGTTTGAACACCTAGGCTCTTGAATTTGACTCTAGGTGCTGAAAGCTTAATTTTGCATCTTGTCATTATTTAGAGTTAAGAGTCTGGCTGAATGTGTCTCGAATTGAGCATGTGCTATGTGGTAAGATGTTTGAATATTTCATGCTATTATGGAGTGTCTAGAACTTGCCTGGAGTGTATATAAAACGAAATGAAGGATGTAGAGTGTAGGAAATGATTTAGGCATTTCTTTGAATGAGCAAAATATTTAATCCTTGCCTTACCTACCTTGAATATTGAATCCTAGTTAGCCCCATTGAGACTTAAGCATATTCTTTGATAGCTACAACATAAGCTTAATCCTTTCTTTCATTATCCTTGCAATTGATTCAAAACTCCTAAGCGCTTAAGTGAAAATCCGAAAAGAAGTGAAGGAGTGAGAGGTGAAAAGAAGGAAAAAATTGAAGTTGTATGGAAGTTAAGGAAAACCTTAGAGGTGCACTTGTTTGAAAAATGCTTGATTATTGGTAGGGAGTAAGAAATGAATGAAAAAGGGCTTAAGTACTCCTTACCAATAAGCTAAGTGTGCTTAAAGAAATGAGAACAAGGAAAAGTGAAAAGAAGGAGGGTGCAGTAAGAAAAGAAATATTCCTAATGAAGGTGTGATGTATTAAAAGCGCATGAGGAAAAATGACGATTATTAAAGAATACCTACCTACCCTTCTTAGCCTACATTACAACCTAAAAAGTCCTACTTGATCTTACGTTCAAACATCCTTAAATTAGTGGAGTAAAACTTTAGGCAAGCTTATGGGTCATTACATGATGCATGTTAATTCTTTGTGAGAGTGACGTAATTCATATTCATTTACCCATACATGTTGTGATTTAAAAATTTGCGTGTGAAAATGGGTAACTCTCTTGTTGTAAGGGAACATGTTTAATGAAGGATATAATTCATGTTGGATTTCTTGATCAGTTGATTTGCATGATTTTGCTAAGATTGAGAGTCAAATCTTGAGGTTAGGAAGTCTTAACATAGTTAAATTTGATTTTAATGGTTAAATCTTTCATGCTCTATTTGTAACTTGCTATCTTACATAGTCATTATAATTAAGTAGCTTGAATTGTCTTGCTGAATTAGCTATGTGTGAGTCTTCATATGCATAGATGTAAAGGTTTGTTTGAGGGCAGACAAGGCTTTAGGAGTGTGGGGTTGTGATCTTGGGCATAATTGCGTGCCCAAGTGGTACTTATAACTTATTTTAGTCTTGTTTATCTACTTATGTATAAACATTCTCATGTGATTTGATGTAAATTTGGGTATGTACTAACCAACATGATTAGTCACTCGTTTTGCTTAGGTGTAAAATGCATTTGAAGGACTAAATAATTATGGGTGAAGATAAGGAATGGATTTGGAAGCAAAACTACAAAAGTTGGCTAGAAAAGCGCAATACGAAATGCTTGAGGCGACGAGTAGTGCAGCGCGCCATCGCGGCAAGCTTGATTAGAAAATCCGACTTTTATACAATTTCATAATTCTTATGTGATGCCTCTGTGTCACGGAGGTAAATTAGGGCGTTCATATCCACGAGCCACGGAGCCATTCCATGACCAGGCCAAAATCTACAAATCCCAATTTTACTATAAATAGAACCCCAACCTAAAAATCATAGCACGCTATTTTGGAAAAGAAGCCAGAAAGGGGCGCGAAGAAGGAGACTTGGAGAACTTCCTCTTGGTTCATCTTTTCTTCATTTCCTTTTCATCTATACTTGTAAGTAAACTACTCTAAACATGGTTTTGAGTATTTGTACAAACATAGGTGGCTAGAACCCTCCATCTAGGGTTGAGGCCATGGATATGATTGTATTTGCTTAGATTCGTTTTGGGTTGAGTTGTTAGTTGGTGTTTTGTCTTACAATCTTTATTATTTTTGTTTTTATGCTTGATCACCATGAAAAAAAGTGGGTTAAGCTTGGTTTAGGCTTGGAAGAGAAAACCTAGGCAGAACATAAGAATGTAGGAAGCAAGTTCTTCTCTTTTTGATAAGATTTGTAGTTAGGATAGGAATATACCTATTTTACCTTGCTTGGTTACTAAAAATGGATGAGATAGACACCAACTTAGAATTATCACATCACCACTCGTAGAAGTAGTTGTGAACCTAAGTTCGATTAAATGATTAGAGGCACGAAAGTCCTTAATCAAGGATGCATGGCAGACCCCATAAACCACATCCACGTAGTGAATTGCCCACGAAGTAGAAATGACATCACGCTAAAAGATGCTTAGTAGTGAGGCTAGTTTGTCGTGTTTAGATGTTCGGGAAGTATGAACATGTAATTCCAATTATGTGAGACAACAATTGTTTATACTTAACCCATTATGAATTGTAGCAATGCATGATTATCCAAACCTTAACTCGTTTGTTTTTGTATTGCTTTGATTATTTCGTGTCACCACTAAGATTTAATTATAAATTTATGAAAACTTCTAAAACCGACTTAACTAACACTTGAACTTGATAATTTTCTAAATTAGTCCAGTAGGTTGACATTAAACTCATAAAATGGCCACTATATTACTTGTACGACTCATACCACACTTGCCCGGGCACATCATGTTTTGGCACCGTTGCGGGGCCGGAGTAATTAGTGAATTAAAAATGTTTTCTTGTATTAGTTTAATATTCTTATGAACAAGAAAAAATTATTTATTTAGTTAATTTTTATTTTTATTTTAAATTTGTTATAAATTTGTTTTACTTTGAAACCCTTCTTTTGACATGACATCTTGGAATACAAATGGGTCACATGGTGGATACTCTTATTTTGTTGATCTTTATGAATTGTGGAGGACCTCACTTATGGCAACACAGTATGCTTGTAATATATGTGGTGGTCAAAATGGCCATTTGGAATGGTTTCCCAAATGCATACACTTGCAAAATATGTGGAGGTCAAGATGGCCATTGGGATGGCTGTCAAGCTCATATTCCATCCCACAAGCCCTACTAAGTCATACGGCTTGTTTCACGAATGTAGAAATAGTAAAGCCAGGACAGAACGCCAAGCTCGGATACAAAACATGATAAAACGAGGTCGCCGACAAGCGAAGCAATGAAGGAGGAGATGGAAACGTGAGAATTCAACAAGAGGAAAATGGAGAGGCCTAAGTATTAAGCAACAAGTTCATGAGATGAGGGCTGATGTTGAAGCTTGCTACGATTTGCAAGTGACGGTTTTATACATAATACTCGTGAGGGACTACAAGGAGAAGAAAGAGTGAGTTCTTGAAACAAGTTCAACTATTGGAAGCTCCCGAGAGTCTCCATGATTGCCTCACATGTATTAGATCCATTCTTGAAAGAAGAGAGAGAGTACCAACCAGTTGACATTTATGGAGATATAGATGTTGATGTGGAGAAGGTATACACAAGTAAGGAAGTCTAGAAAAATGCAGTTTCAGATTTTAGGTGTATTGTACCCCACTGCGAAGCATTTTTTAGGCATTGGAACAGTTGACAATAGAAATAGAGTCTTCCAAACTTATAGAGAAAGGTATAAAAAGGAGGAACAAGGCCCATATATTCACAAATTTACCCGTCAAGAGATAAAACGACTTCACTTACTTAGGGCCAACAAGTGCCAGAGGCGACATTTACTACTTGGTCCTTTAAGGTTTTAACCACACCACACTAGGCATAAGAGGAAATTAGAGAATAAATTAGGGTGAGATTCATATCCTCAAAGTGGAGGAAAAGTGAGGTAAAACCTGATGCATCGTGTCGCGACGTAAAATTGAAGCCTTTAGCAGGAGGCAACCCAGACACCCACAGTACCATTTCAATTTCTTGCATTTGTGTGATTTTGTTTATTTTCATATTGTGTTGTTTTTGGTGGAAAATTAATCACGAGATGGAGGAAGTGAGTACCCTTGGAGGAGGAAGCTAGAAGCATGAAGAGGAAAGTGTGGGGTGAAATACCCCTTTGTTCAAATGAAGAAAAGCATGCTCTTAGCTAGGCCTATATGCCTCGGGGAGTATTTTCACCCTTTTTAAATTTTCATTAGATGCTTGGGGACACAACATGATTTCGGTGTGGGGTGAGGGAATGTTAAAAATTTTGTGCTTAATGATTTTGAGTGAATGTAGTGCTGAATACATATCGAAAATTTTGAGTTGAGCATGACTTCACCACCCATTGGTTTTCTTTTCGGTTCTTTTCCAACGGGCATCTTTGAAGCTGAAGAATAAAAATTTTCTTTGTCTATATATAGTGTTCTTAGTAGAAGTAGGTTTTGATTATTGTTGAACCCGTAGCTAATTAATGGCATGATATTCTTGTTATGTGCTATAAATGATTGTAAGATGAGAAGTGTGTTTTAGTGTTGAAGCATGCAAGTTGTATAACTCATTTGAGACACCTAGGCTCTTGAATGTTATATGCGATTAAGCTTGATTGTAAATTCTTGTGATTAGAAATTTGTGAGTTAAAAAGTGCGGTATGTCTTGAATTAAGCATGTGCCATGAGGTGTAGGTTTGAATATTCCATGCTATTGTAGTGTCTAGAACTTGCCCAGGTGTATATACAAGCGAAATGAAGGATGTAGGCCTTAGGAGATGATTTAGGCATTTCTTTGAATGAACCTAATTTTTATCCCTCACTTTACCTACCTTGAATGTTGAATCCTACTGAGCCCCATTGAGCCTTGAGATACAACATAAGCTTAATCCTTTCTTTCAATAGCCTTGAATTTGATCAAAAAAAAAGCTCCTACGGCTTAAGTGAAAAATTCCAAAAAGTGAAGGAGTGAGAAGAATGAAAAAGAAGGAAAAGATGGAGTTGTAAAAGTTGAGAAAGGTCAAGGGTGCACTTGTTTGAAAATGCTTGATTATTGGTAGGGAGTAAGAAAACAATGAATGAAAAAGTTGCGTAAGTACTCCTTAGTAATAAGCTAAGCGTGCTTAAAAGAAGTGGGAACGAGAGAAAGAAAAAAATTCAAGATTGAAAAGAATGAGGGTGAAGTAAGAAGAGATGTCCTTAATGAATGTTGGATGTAGTATTAAAAGAGCTTGGAGAAGATAGTCACTGTGCGCGAGAATAGAACCTGCAGGTCCATTAGCTTACATTACAACCCATTAAGTCCTACTTGATCTTATGTTCATACATCCTTAAATTAGTGGGGTAAAACACTAAGGGCAAGCTTATGGGTCAATACACGTGGCATGAATTCTTTGTGAGAGTGAGCGGAATTCTTATTTATATACCCTTACAAATGATTTGAAAATGTGTGAGTAAAATGGGTAACTCTCTTGTGGTGAGGGAACATGTTTAATAAAGGATATAATTCATGTTGGATTTCTTACTCGGTTGATTTGCATGAGTTTGTTGATATTGAGAGTCGATTCTGTAGGTTAGGAAGTCTTAACATAGTTAAAAATTGATTTTAATGGTTAAATCTTGCCTGGTCTATTTTAGTTGGCTATCTTAACTTGAGTCATTGTAATAGTAGCAGACAATCTTGCTAAATTAGCTATGTGTAAGTCTTCATGTGCAAGAGATGTAAAAGGTTTGTTCGAGGGGCCGAACAAGACTTTAAGTGTGGGGTTGTGATCTTGGGCATAATTGCATGCCCAAATTGCTGCTATAACTCAATTTAGTCTTGTTTATCTCTTATTTATATACATTCTTATGTGATTTTATGTAAATGTGAATATATACTAACCAATATGATTAGTCCTTGTTTTTGAAGTTTAATAATGCATTTGAGGAACTAATTCATGATTTTTTGAAGTGGAGGAATGGAATCAAGAGCAAAACGTGAAAGTCAACAAGAAAACGTAATGGCGGCACCACTGTAGCGATAGAGGCCGTGGCATGCTTTTGCCAGCTTCCAACACTTAGCCGAAATTCATCTTTTTGGCACATTCGGTGAGGTACACGTT
This sequence comes from Datura stramonium, assembly GCA_018107945.1. Lineage (NCBI taxonomy): Eukaryota > Viridiplantae > Streptophyta > Magnoliopsida > Solanales > Solanaceae > Datura > Datura stramonium. The sequence continues at coordinate 24,888 of JACEIK010004325.1, forward strand.
ACCTCCGTGTCATAGGCAAGGCTCCGTGTTCACCTCCATTCAACACGTGCCATTCCTACGAGCAGGAATTTACATATTCTCATTACTATAAATAGGAACCTTGCCCCAAAATTAGGGTACACAGGATTTTCCGAAACTGCTTAGGAGGTGCAAAGGGAACTTGAAGAACTCATTAGGTTCATCTTTTCTTGGTTTATTTTCATCTATTCTTGTAAGTAAATTACTCTAAAAATGTTTTGAGTAACACAAACATGAGTGGCTAGAACCCTCATCTAGGGTGAGGCCATGGATATGAATGTATTTGCTTGATTTTCATATTGTGTTAAGTTATTAATTGTTGTTTTGTATTACAATCTTTATTATTGTTGTTTTCATGCTTGATCACCATGAAAACAAGTGGAGTTCTAACAGGTAGAAGCTTGGAAGAGCAAACCCTAGGCAAGAACATAAGAATGTAGGAAGCAAGTTCTTGTCTATTGATAAGATTTGTGGTTAGGATAGGAATATACCTAATTTACCTTGCTTTGTTGATAAAATGGGAAGATAGAAAACACCAACTTAGAAGCTGTACTCCACCACTTGTAGGAGTAGTTGTGAAGCTAATTTTGGTTAAATGGTTGGAGGTACAGAAGTCCCCAATCAAGGGCAAAACCCCCTTAAACCACATCCACGTAGTGAATTGCCCACAACTAGAAATGACATCTAAGCTCAACGATGTAGTAGTGAGGCTAGTTTGTCATGTTTAGAGGTTCGGAAGACCATAGAGCATTCAATTCCAATTATGTGAGACAACAATTGATAATTTCATACTTAACCCATTATGAATTGTAGCATTGCATGATTATCCGGCCTTGACTCTAGTTCTATCTTATATTATTTTCGGATTTGTCTTTTACTTTGTCTCAAACCTTGTAATTAGTTATAAACCAACAGCAACCTCCCTATCCAACTAAACTAACACTTGAATTTATTAATTTGTTGATTGGTTCTAGTCCCTGTGGGTTCGACATCCGGCTCTTAAAGAGGCCACTTTATTAATTGTACGGCAGTACACTTGCGCGGCATCATGGGTCACCTAATGGATCGTTGGTCCAACCCGACCCGTGGGAAGCATATGTGGTGAGTATGGCAGGTAGCGGTTGGAAGTAACAAGCCACATAACGACCCGTAGTTTGATACCATGAGTCGTTGTTTGAAGTGGTGGTAAGGCTGGTTCTCGGCCTAGGGGAAATGCTTGGGTGGGACGGCCATTATGAGAAACAACGGACCGTAGTCAACATCCATGGGAAGGATTATTAAAACCTCTAGTCGATGTAATGGAAGGAAATCACAACTCATTGAAAGGAGGAACGAGTCGTGGTGTGGCTCGTGGGAAGACTTGATGTAGGTCGTCAAGGAGGAAACAATGGACGACCTAACAGACCATTGTATGGAGCGGCTCATCCAGGTGAGTCATGGGATTAAACACAGTGAAGTTGGGCGAGTGGATCAGCGGATGAATACCATAGTCGTGGTATTAAGAGCATGACTTGTTGGATGGATACGTAGTCTCGGGCGCTTTTAGAAATTTTAGGAATTTTATTAAAGGGCATTTTTGTCATTTCTAGGTTCTAGGATCCTAAACTATGTCGTTTAGGCTCGAAGTGCGAGTGTTTTTATAAGGGTAAAACTATCCTAGGCTCATTCCTTATCCATGCATGCATAGTTAGAGAATTAGAGAGGTGATCAAGGTTGTTCTTCTTCAAGTTTTTCTTCAATTTCCCATTGAGCTTTCAAGGAGTGATGAAATTTTATCTTCCCTAGGTATGTTAGGTTATGAATGGGTGAATCGATTTCACACCCATTCCCGTTACTCTCTAATTCATGAAAATCTATACGTTGATTCTATTTTCTTCAATTTCCCATTGGGCTTTCAAGGAGTGATGAAATTTTATCTTCCCTTGGGGATCCTTGTCCCTTATCTCTCGATCCGAGCCTCTGTTTGGGTCGTAGCCAGAGACTTAGTATCGGAATAAGTTTGAAAGTGTCCTAGGAGTGTCGAAAGCCGCGTTGGTAAGTCTTTATCATGGGAGTGAAATGGGCACTTATTGTCATGACGAACGTAGACCCGAATAATAATATGGGGCGGGAACTCGAGACGCCCCAAGTCGACCCATGGCATTATCATACATCTAACTTCAATCATTATAAGCGGAAAGGCAGATATAAGGCATAGAATGTAAACATATCATAACATATAACATAACATAGGAGTCACTAGACATACACGCAACCTGAGTGCCACATACTGTCTGAAAACCTCTACTACCTATGATGGGTTGATGGACAACACCCCGACTAACTTTAGGCCAAGTACTAAAACATAAAGGAGCATAGAATTTCTGGCAAAACGGCCCATGGAACGCGAGACTTACCTATAGGCGAAGGGAACTGCGAGATGATCTATAGATGAGGATGAACTTGAGAGCGGGGTCCTATATCATGAAATGATATAGCATAGAAAATAGACGAGTTAGTAAGTGAAATGTACCCAGTATGCAAGGTATGTAAAACGAACATTTGAATTCATAAAGTTCTTTGAGAGTACGATGACATGATCATAATATCTAAATCATAAATGAAATACTTAAGGATCAAGATTTTCCAAAATATTTGTAACTATAAGTAAACATAGACATGAGAAAACATAATAAAACATGACTTGAGCGAGGATTCATAATCATAAGCATGCATAAACATAGAACGATGGGAGATTCTTTATAACGAATGATCTTGGGCATATTTATATGCCAAGTGATACTCAAATCTCGTGTTTTGTCTTATTTATCTAACAATGTTTGTACATTCTCATGCAATTATAGAAAAGTGTGAATTTATACTAACCAACATGATTAGCGTTGTTTTGCAGGAAAAATGTACTTTTAATGAGCTAAGATGCATGGGAGGAATCGAAAATGGACTCGGAGCGAGTAAGAAGTAGCCAGGCAAAGGAATAAAGAGGGGCACCGCGATGGGCGTGTCTGCCGCCAGCGGATGCATTGCATGCAGGAGATTTGGTGGCAAAGATTCGAGAGGGTCGCGTTCGTGCCGTGGCAACGTTGGACCTATTGCACGGAACTTGACATTCTAGCGAGTGCGCGTTCGCAGCGTGTCACGTTGCGACAGACTCGCGTTGCATGGCGTGCCACGTTGGGGATAACTACGGGCGGCCAAATTCGGAGATCTTCCCGCATTTGCACACCGTGTCACGGAGCGGTGCTCCGCGTGCACTCCGTGACACATTTACTATTGAGGAAAAAATTCCCACAGTATAAATAAACACTTAGGACATTTTTAATTATTCGACTTGGTGGAGCAAACGTGGAGTTCTGGTGATTGAGAGGGCCGAAAATCTTAGGGTTTCTCTCTATCTCCTTCTCTTTTCTTTCAATTGTTTGTATGATTTACACTCATTTAATGATGTTTACTCCACAAATGAGTGGCTAATTTCACTTCTTGTTGAGGTTAAGAACAATTGTATTGAAATGTGATTGTTGATCATTTTAGTTTTTTTATCTTATTTTGCATGGTTGTTATTAATTCTTGTTCTTCTTTGCATTGATGTTTGGCCAATGTTAATGTACATCTAAAAAGTCGATTTCACTCGAGAGAGCGAAATTGGAAAGTTGTGAATTAATAGGATATGATCTTTTCTTAGTTTGGGAAAATTGAGAATTGGGTTACCTTTAGGATAGAAAGATACCTGAAAGTCGTATTAGTCAATTGTGGAATGCGTTTTTGTATGGCTAGAACATGAATTGCTTCTTATCACAGAAATGTAGGTGGAAGGTTCATGATTCTTAAGTTGGGTTAAGTACGAGAGTTTTAATCCATAGGCATAAGTTACGACTAGCGGGAGAAAAGATTAACCAACATATGATAATTAATTTCTCTACTTGTTTCGTTTTAGCCTCGGCATGCTCACATTCATAAGTTAAAAGCTCACTTGTATATTCTTTTTAGACTTAGTACATAAATTTAGATAACAAAAATATAAAAACTTTTCTTCATTGTATACGCATTTTTAGGTTACGGTTAATTGACACTTGAGTAGATTTGCCAAGTAGTCAGGTCACATTAGGATGATGGCAACCTTACTTGAGCCACTTACTACTTGTTCGACCACGTGCACTTGCGTGTAGTCATCCAGGAACCGGCGAACAAGTTTTGGCGCCGTTAAGGACGCTTAATTGACGAAATTTTTTCTTAAAGTGTTAGTTTGCTTTTCTTTATATTAGTAGTAACAACTTGGTCTTAGCTGTGTTTGCGAGATATTAGGTGCATTGAACACTTTGCTTGAGGACAAAAAAGAGCTGGTGATTATCCTTAGAACCGGAAAAGACAATTCCATCGCCAACGGAAAGCTCTAGAGAAAACTGCAGTTACTCGAGACAAACAATCTGGGCAACCCACAGATCCACCACTTGTGCGGGCGGTGTTAGTGCCGAGAAATGGCAGCTAGACGGTTCCTTGATGGCAATCCCACATGCTAGCAATGCACGTCTAGCATTCGCAGGCTGAGCCGGGGAGGGAGGTTCGAGCTTAAACGAACATGGTGCAATTCTTGCACACAAGCGAGTGCATTCCTGAGGTCTCCTACGAGGATTACAACATCTTCAAAATTTTTTGGAGATAAGTGACACTTACATTCCCGGCCAGAGTGTCCGCAGATTATATCGAGCTTACATTGTTCCCATTTTCACTTTTTGGAAGCCAAAAGAGTGGTTGAAAATTTGAGCCACCAAATTCCATCACCATATGGGATGATCTTGAAAAAGTTCTTGATCGGTTCTTTCCATCGGTAAAATAGCAGACTTAGAAGTAAGTTTTAAACAAGAGAAGGGGAGAATCGTAATCAAGCTTGGGAGAAGATTCAAATCATTTGTTGCGGGATTGTCCTCATCACACGATCAATGATGTGCTGGGTGCACACTTTTATAAGTGCAGGCCACAAAAATTTTGCTGGACTCGGCGGTTGGGGACAAGCACTAGAAAGACTTATGAGGAGCTGTATACTTTGTTAAATCGTATTTCGCGGGGTGTCAGGAGTGAATGGACCCTTCTAGAGGAGGAGCAAGGAAGCGTTTGGAGTCAGAAATTGGATGGTTTCTGACTATTGCTCCATTGCACGAGATAGGCTGCGTTGCAGGAATCCACTCAACACCCCACTTCAGTAACATGAGCATGAGTAGTCTCAGCCCCGAGTGAATGCGGTGCGCGGGTTTGGTTAGTGTGCGGGAGTAATGAACACTCGGTAGTGTTGTGGAGCAAATCGACTCGGTGAACTTTGCTTCGGTAGCTGCAAGGGAATAATTACCAGGTATAGTAGCTCAACTACAATTCTAACTGGAGAATCACCATTCTCTTGGGGTAGCAACAACCATCGGCGAGTTCGAGTCGGGGCGCAAAGGAATCAAGGAGGGCGACAGAACTATCGATCGCGATACAGAACCAACAACGCTCCTCCTCCACTGGAAGTCACCCCGATATTGAGAGATGTTACAAAATATGATAATAACCAAGCTCAATTGCAGGCTGACTATGTTAAATTGGCAGCCGATGTTAAGAACAATCGATTAGCTACAAAGCGGCGGAGTACCGGTTTGGGCAATTTCTTGGAGCCCAAAACACAGGCGTGAGGACTTCCTAGCGACACGAACCCCAACCCCCAGAAGCGAAAGAGCAGGTGAATACAGTGAACACAAGGAGTGGTTGCAGCTTAAGAGGTGGAACAAGAAAGACCACCTCAACGGTCGGGCAGCGAAACGGAGAGGGAGCAAAGTATGATGAGAGGGGAAGAAAAGGATCTTTGAGCCGGAAAGACCTCCACCCCAGTTCCCTCAACGATTAAAGAAACACAAGGAGCAGGCATGTTTCAAAAAGTTCTAGAGGTGCTTAAACGGTACACATTAACACCTCTTGTTAATGTTTTACAAAGAGTGCCGAAGTACGCAAAGTACATAAAGGACATCGTGGCGAACAAAAGCAGGTTGATTGAGTATGCCACGGTGGCTCTTACGGAGTGCACTTCAGGATACCGAGCAGATTGCCCACAAAGCTCAAGGACCACAGGGCTTTACAATGCAGTTCTTGTGGGAGCATGCGAGCTCGCCGGATTGCTGTGATTTGGGAGCGAGCATTAACCTTGATGCCGACCTCGGTATTCAAGAAGTTGGGGCTAGGGAGTCCCTGAACCCCGACACGGTGATCTTTAAAACTGCTTGGATCGTTCCTTGGCTTAGAACCCAGATGGTATTGTGGAGGACGTCTTCCAGTGCAAATCGGCTCCACTATCTTTCTGGTAGACTTCGTTGTGTTGAGACGAGCGAGGCGGAAGTCCATTTATTTTGGACGTCCCTTTTTGGCGACCGGGAAAAGCTAATAGACAGAGTTTGCGGGGCAGCTATCTCAAACACAGGCAAGTGGAGATATTCGTGTATTACAAACGCCACCAAGCTCCGTGACGTACGGAACTCTCGGTGATCAACGTGCTTAGAACAAACGGATGTTGTTTGGAGCATTGACTTACAGAAGTTAGTGAAAAACCCACGACGGGGTGAGGATGGAAATCATGAGAAAACGTCCGTCACCTAGGGCGGAATGAGCGTAAGGACGTCGGCCGCGGCAGTAAGCAGAGCCTTTGCAAGACAACCAATAATTTATTGCTATTGTAAATGTACAGCTAGAAAAAAAAAGAAAAAGAAAAATATAAATATAAAAAGCAAATATTGTGTTATTGCTTTTTCAAACCATGATTCCTAACCGATTTCTTGTGTGAATAAATTTAAGAGTTGATGAAGCTAAAAATGCAAGGATCAGCAGGAAACGAGGTAAGAAAATTTTTGGTGTGGTGAGCCCACACATGAAACCGTGTCCTGGGGGGAAAGCCTGCGAGTGCCTGTGGTACATTGAAGGCCTCAATCACGATTTTTACAAAATTCGAGGCGCTGCCATGATGGCTCAGTGTCTGAGAGGAGGACCTCCCGCGTTACCCTCGCGTGACACGTTGAGGTGTCGCGTCGGGTCACAGGTCACACGGCCATGCAAACCCCACCACACAACAGATTTCCCCTCCAATTTTCCTCATTTTTCATCCCCTCCCGCGACAAACCCCCAAATCCCTTCTCCCTCAACGTGCGACAAACCTAGGTATATATTTAGTCAGTTTTCTTAAGTTCGTCATATTCAAGGTATGTTCTTCAACTCTATCTCAATTTTAGTCGAATTTTTCAAGTTTTAGCATGAGATGTGAGTAAACGTTACCCTAGAGTAGAAATTGAAGCAATCCTGTTCAAGTTATTGTTGATTGATGTTCGTAACATCATTGTGAGTGTATGAACGATAAAATACATAAAAGCTTGATCAAAATTTTGTAAAATTATAGCTAGGGCTTGAATATGAGGAATATGAGAAATCTGATTGGTAATGAAATTATTGTTTGGAGTTGGTTTGTGAGTGATGGGTGAGATGAGTTGGTTATGCAAAGCGGTAATATCTTTGAGAAAAGGCAGAAGCCAGTTTTCCGGGGTATAAAAGTGTAATATGCAAGAAATGGGTGAATTGCATAGGTTTGTGTAGATAAATAGTTTTCTTTTTTCTTTTTCCTTGCTAAGTGCTTTGTATAAAATTGTGATGATGGTAATGTTGTGATTGATTGTACGAGAAGTCAGGTAGTCTGAAAGAACTTACTGCAGTCGAATTCTCACGAATGCACAAGGCATGTTGTTTGTGTTTTTTGTTTATGTAAATTAGAAATAAGTATGTTCTTGCCGTAATGCTATAATTGTGGCTAAAGACTAAGCGTGGGGTGGCCTAGCCTAGCAACCTTAGTCGAAGCTAATTCTAAATTAGTGACATTGGGATTGTCTGCTTTATTTGCAAAACGATGTCGAGCGGAGCTAAGACAAAGGGAAGAAGCGCATCTACATCGAGCGCGGAAGAAAAGTGGTGGCCAGGAGCAGCCGGTCAGCGGGCTTCCAATGGTTTCCGCGGCCGCGCGCTATGCAGAACCCGATGGTGGCCCGAAGGGAAATGGTATACAAAGCATAAGAAGAGTACTTCCACAGGCGTACAGGCCAGATTACGACGAGTTCCTCGGTACTACCGGTTGACCTTTGCCCAGTAGCTTCATCTGAAGAGCGAGGTACAATCGCACTTTATTCGGGAGTTCTATGCAAGCTGGAACCCAACGCTCATGATCCCACACCATCGAGATGGGGCCAAGTGTACTCTAGAGCCTCATCACACGAATGCCATCTTGGGGGCGCAGAACACGAACGCCCTTGTACTCACGGTAGAATATTACTCCACCATATGCGGATATCAGACGCACCTTGTGTGGAAGCCGAATTTTCAACAACCTTACTTATTTTGAAGCAGGCATAAGGAGAGGAACTGCAGCCGGACCTTTTGCCCTACCCTGTAGATGAGCAGGGAAGCCGAATCGGCTGAGGTATGTGTTCTGCTTGCAATTAGGGACTGCACATGATAGATGTCACCTGGATGCATGTGCTTGGTATGCACATTGTGCAGAGATCAATGTTGGGCGGTGATCATATCCAGCCATGAAACCCGTTTACATCAAGAACACGGTATGGGTTTGGTGGTTTCTTGACCACGTTCTGAGGGCCTAGATGTTGTGAAGAGGCCTAAATTATATCCAACGGATGGAGAGCGTGTAAGTGGATGTCACAAAGACCAAGGCACCGACACCACTCCCACGGGCAGTCCTTACGATGGCCAGAGTGACATGCACCGGGATGATCGATACATGGCCCGCATATTGGGATCTGGTCTCAGTTGCGCATAGCGGCCCGGCTGACGAGAGGATGAGTTGTGGCGGCTTCGGCACAGACTACCCTTTCAGCAAGCACCGGGGGCTCTATGCTTCGGGTGGGCCCGGCTTTTGTGGGCAGAGTGGATGATAATGTCCCCAACGATGAGGAGACACGTGGCGAGGATTCCGATGTTGAGTCGGAGAGGGCGGCGGGGGTCGGACATGAGGCGTGGCCAGTACTGACGAAGAAGTGGAATACTTTGATTGATCGAGTTTCACCACCCACTTGTTTGTGCTTTGTTGGTAATATGAACACTAGGAATGATGTTTGATTTTAAGGTGTGAGGTGGGGAGTAGTAGGCTGGTCTTTAGTTTTTGTCTTATTGTTTGTGTGTGTATATTCATATTCTGTTGTTATGCTTGAAAAATTATTTGTGACCCTGTGCTTTTTGTGTGTATGGCTTTCGTATTGTAATTATTATTGGAAGCTGTTGTGTGCGGTTGGATGTTGTTAGCTGGTTGTGTAAATATGTTTTTATCGAAATCATCGATATTTTAAAAAAAAAAAATTTCATTAATTAATTTTATGATTGGGTTTCTCGGCATTTGTTTTCGGTTCTTTTACCGAGAAGAGTCCCATTGGAACCGAAGTCGTAAATGACGACCGTTCCCTATGATGGATGGATGGCCGGCCGTCTTAAGGGAAATGTAGTCGATAGGGTAGCTTTTGTCTTTCATTTTTTGTTTGTTTAGTTTGTATCCCATGCGTGTTCTCTGTAGCTACGAAATTCTGGTTGCGTGTTGTACATGATATTTAGAATGCAAAGGTGATTCGTATGAAAGCATGCAATTTTGTACATATGTTGTTGAGATACTAGGCCATAAATTCGATTCGGTGTGATTGAGGCTTAATGTTTGAATTCTTGTAGTGGGCGATTGAAGAGTACATTGAATATGTGTGTTGAGCATGTGCAGTGAGTGTCTAGTGAGGTTTCGATTATTCCATGCTATTGTGAAGTGTCTGAACTTTACTGTCGTGTGTAAGCGAAATGAAGGAAGTGTAGTGCTTGGAAAGGAGGTAGGCGTTTCTTTGTTTTTAACCCAAATTTTTTTCTTTTTTCATACCCACCTCGAATGTCAAATCCTAGTTAGCCCATTGAGCCTTTAGCCTAGTTTTTTTCTTTTGTCGAAAAGGTGTAAACCAAAATTGCAGCCCTTTCTTTTCATTATCTAGTAAATCTATTAAAAATAGCAGCGCTCAAGAAAAAATAATTTTCCACGGTGTCAAGGGAGTGAAATGGTGAAAGAAAAAAAAGAGGAAAAAGCATAAAGTGATGAAAGTAAGAAAAAATCAAAGGTGCACTTACTTAGAGTTAAAGAAAATAAAGATGGATAACTAATTTTTGTTAAGTGGTGTGCTTAGTGGGACAAATACAAAGAAAGACTTCAAGAATGGGAGGAGGAAGGAAGAAACAATGCCCAGAATATGATGGGATGTATTGAAAAAGCGCTTAAGGACGCTAGTTGCTATTATGGGTTAGCCCAGTATATACTAGTTCCATAGCTTGTTACAACCCGTTAAGTCGTGATCTTACATCAAGCGTCCTTATATTAGTGGAGTAGTATACTAGAGGCAAGCCTATAGTTCATGACACGATCATGTAAAATTCTTTTGGGGAGAGAGAAGTAAAAGCTGTGTGTATACGCCCCTGCATGAAATGATTTAGAGTTCATGTGATTAAAAAAGGGAAATTCTCTGTGTTGTGAGGCACATGCTTGGCGAAAGGTTGAATTTCGCCTTAGGATATCTTGATCAGCTAATTTTCGCCCAGGTTGCGATATCGAAGTCCGATTCTTGAGTCTGGAGGGAATGCGGAGGTGTTAAATGTCATTGTAATGATTATACTATGCATGTTTCTTGATGATTTGCTATGTAATAATCGGTATCACCATGCTTCAGTTGTCGGCAAAGTAGCCATGATTGGGTGTCAATTGCATGAGTGTAAGATTATTGTTCGGACGAACAAGATTTTAGTGTGGGGTAAGTGATCTTGGGCATATGAGCTTTTTTAAGTGATATACTCAAATGCGTCGTTTTGTCTTATTTATCTAACAATGTTTGTACTTTCTCATGTAAATTGTAGGAAAGTGTGAATTTATACTAACCAACATGATTAGCGTTGTTTTGCAGGAAAAATGTACTTTTAATGAGCTACAAATGCTGGTAGGAGGAATCCAAAATGGACTCGAGCGAGTAAGGAAATAGCCAAGAAAGCAAGGAATAAAGGGCTCCGCGATGGGCAAATCTATCTTTACCATCGCGGATGCATTCTATCCGGAGGATTTAATTGGCAAAGATTCAAGAGAGGGTCCGCGTTCGTGCCGTGGCACGTTGGACCCTATTACCTTGAACTTGACATTCCGGTGAAGATGCGCGTTCGCACCGTGTCACATTATGGGCAAACTCTGCGTTGCATGCCGTGCCACATTGGGGATAAATACCTGGACGACCAAATTCCAGAGAGCTTCCGCGTTTGCACCGTGCACGGAGCGGTGTGATGCACTCCGTGACGTTTCTTATTATTTCGGGAAAAAATTCCCACCGGTATAAATAGAACACTTAGGTTCCATTTTTAATTATTCTGACTTGGTGGAGCAACGTGGGTTACGGGCAGTTGAGGGACAGAAAATCTTGGGTTCTCTCTATCTCTTTCTCCTTTCTTTCAATTGTTTGTATGATTTACACTCATTTAATGATGTTTAATCCACAAATGAGTACTAATTTCACTTCTTCTTGAGGTTAAGAACAATTGTATTGAAATGTGATTGTTGATCATTTGGTTTTTTAATCTTTTCTTTATAGTTGTTTCTATTAATTCTTGTTCTTACTGCATTGATGTTTGGCCAATGTTAATGTACATCTAAAAGTCGGTTTCACTCGAGAGCACGAAATTGGAAAGTTGTGAATTAATAGGATATGATCTTTTCTTTGTTTGGGAAAATTGAGAATTGATTTACCTTCAGGATAGAAATATACCTGAAAGTCGTATTATCAATTGTGGAATCGGTTTTGTGGCTAGAACATGAATTGCTTCTTATCTGAAATGTAGGTGGAAGTTTCATGATTCTTAAGTTGGAGTTAAATACGAGAGTTTTAATCCATAGGCACTTGGATTCCGACTAGCAACCGGAGAAAAGATTAACCAACGCTTGATATTCATTTCTCTACATGTTCGTTTAGCCTCATTACTCCATTCATAGTTCGAGACTCACTTGTATATTCATTTAGACTTAGTATAAATTTAGATAACAAAAATATAAAACTTTCTTCACATTGTTATGCATTTTAGAGTTATAGTAAAGTGACACTTGAGTAGATTTCCCCCGTAGTCCAGTCCCTGGTCCAGTCCCTGTGGGATCGATACTTGGCTTACTTGAGCCACTTACTACTTGTTCGACCACGTGCACTTGCGTGTAGTCATCCAGACAGCCGAACAACAGACATACCCCATATGAGCACACATGGAGCCCGACCTGTAAACCTAGTCAGGAGGCTGTTTGTACCTTGCCAAGGCCCATTAGGGGAAAAATGGGACAATCTCAAGGGAGGTACCAAACATGATCTACGGTGGCACGTAGTTCTAATATTCGAGGCATAACCCGGGCTCCAAACCTACTCGGTGTTAAATACTACTCCAAAAACATGTAACGTGCTCATAAGGTAACATACATGACATACATGGCTAGTTAAATCATGATAACTTTCGTGAACTAGCCATGAAATCGGGCCCGTGAGTCGTCCATAATCATAAATCATAAAAACATGCTTGACATGTGGGCATTACCCGATATTTAAACATACTTGAAATACTCAATTTGGTTGAAATTATGATATTAAAACATGGGTAATTGAAAATATGCTTTTAATTCAAAAATTCACATCATACTTGTAAAATCATCATAATCATAAACTCCCATGGATTTCCCATAATTTGGGCACCTTAAGTTTTAGAAACTAGTACACAATATCATGATTAAAACAATATAAAATCAGCCCATTATTCAAAACCCATCAATTTAGACATATTTGAAACATACCCACATCAATTGCCAGAAGATTCATGCGTTGCGTTAAAACCCCATAAGAATTAAATGGTAGAATTTCATAGATTAGGGAGAAATTGGGCATGGGTGTGGATTAAACCACCCATTCAAAACCCTAAATACCTGGTTGGATCTAAACTCTACACTCCCTTAATTTCCCAAGAGGAAAACTAGGGAAGGAAGCCTTGAATTACTCTAGATCACCTCTCTACCACCTTTTATTCCTTTGCATGCATGAATGAGGATTTAGAATAGTCTTTCCCCTATTAAACCCACATTTAAGAGGTTAAAACAAAGTAGTTTAGGATCCTAGGACATAGGAGTTACGGGAAAAGCTCTTACTTAAATCGCAGAATTTTTGTTGGCTGCCAGTCACCACGAGGGACTGGACGACTCATCCCCAGGGGCCACATCTCGTGGCCTTTAGTCGTGATGTTAACTGCCAAAAATCTACCATGAGACCCCACGGAGGACACCACGAATCGTGGTGAGTGATCACGACTCATGGTCACCATCCGTAGCCTTCACTGCCCAATCTTCCTTGCCAAGCATCCAGTCCAGGCCACGGGTGACCTCATGAGCCGTGTGGCCTGATCACGACTCGTGGTAATGCCCGAGCTGTCCCCCAGACTAGTCCACCTCCCTGCTTGACAACGAGTTGTGAAGTGACTCGTGGTCCCTCCTCACGGTTCACCTAATGACCCATTCTGTGATCCGGTGCAGAATTTTAGTTTTTCTCCATTTCAAATCCCAGGTCTGATCTTTGGGCTCCCGGGGTATAACAATATCTCCCCCTTGGGAACATTATTCGTTGAATGTTGGAAACACGCAGCAAAAGAAAAAATATGAAATCATTATATGAAAATACTGATCATTTATTCTAAAAACTGATGGAATGACTACCTCCAAAAAGAACTACATAGCTGAACTGAATCCACTCATCACATACCTCTACCATAACATAAAACAAACTTGCGCACATGAATCCAACATGAAACTCATTAGAGTAATAAGGCAAAATCTTGTACCTCAAATAGAAACTGAGCCGATAGGGAACTGGTGGGGATATTTAGCCATCATATCTTCTTCGGCTTCCCACGTAGCCCCCTCAACATGCTGATTTCTCCATAACACCTTTACTTATGCTACTTCTTCATTCCTTATCCTCCGAACTTGACGATCCAATATTTCAACTGGAATTTCGTCATAGCTGAGGCTATCTCTCACACCCATACTCTCCACTGGTACAAATATAGTTGGGTCACTCAAGCACTCTTTCAAGGGCGATACATGAAAGATGAGATGAACTGAAGCTAATTCCGAAGGTAAATCTAACTCATAAGCTACTTTACCCACACATCTCACCATGTAGTACGTTCTGCTTACCATGTTATGTTATGTTTATGCTTCCGCTACGTCGTTATGGTAAGTATTCAACTTTATCGATATCGAGTTAGACGTAAGTTCATTCCATGGGTCGACCTGGAGTCTCTCTGGGCTCCTTTTCCCGTGTTACGATCTAGGTCTACGATCGGGTCATGACAACATCAGGGCATCTGGTTTAGAGTGTCCTAGGATAGCTGAAAGTCGCATCAAGTAGAGTCGTTTTCATGGGTGTGAAGCACGCAACACTTATGAGGGGGAGGCAATGAGGCATTTTTAGGAAAACTCCCTTTCTTCATGATTCATATCGTGCATGGTGTTTCAATCTCTAAAACGTCCTCCTATCTCGTGCTCTACCCTTTTCAGTGTTGAAGATGCTTCCCAAAAGAGGAAATGGAAAAAAAGCTAGCAATCCTCACCAGCTCCAGGAGCCCCTCTGGACGATCAAGTGTTACCTATCGAATTCAGGGCTGCTATTCAAATGTTGGCCAAAGAGGTGACCAACCATGTCAACCAGCAGGTCATCGTACCTACCAATGCAAATGGGTCTGCAGTTGCTACCAGAGTTTGGGACTTTACTCTGATAAACCCTCCAGCATTTTCACGGTTCTAAGGTAGATGAGGACCAATTGGAGTTCATTAACGAGGTTTAGAAGATCACCCAAATCATAGGTGTTTTCTTGGTAGAAAGTGTAGATTGGGATGCTTATCAGTTGTATAGGGTGGCCCAGAAACGGTATAAGCAGTCGAAGGAAGGGAGATGGATTGGTGTAGGCCTAGTGAAATGGGATGTGTTTGTGACTGTGTTCCTAGATAGATTCTTTCCCTTGTAGTTAAGGGAGGCAAAAGCCATTGAGTTTGTGACTTGAGGCAGAAAGACATGATAGTGCATGAGTACATGCTAAGACTACTCAGTTGTTAAAGTATGCTCCAAAAATAGTTGTGGAGCCGAGGGCCTGCATGCCCAAGTTTGTAAATGGAGTTCAGACCTAGTAGTCAAGGAGTGCAGGATTTCCATGCTTTTCAACGAAATGGACATCTCAAGGATCATTATTCATGCACAGCAGATCGAGGTGGAGAAATTGAAAAAGATCGATAGGGAGAGTAAGTGGGACAGGATAGGTTAGTTTTAGTACTCCCAGTAGAGGTCGGGCAGTGGTAGTCACCCCCAGCAGCAATAGTGACCTCCAGCACCCTCATCAGCCAGTGCTGCTTCTTCCAGGGCCCATAAAGATAAGAAGGGTGGAGCATTAGGCTCCCAGTCTTAGAGTCTTTTCTGCTGCAACCACATTTTTCTAGTCTGTTCCAAGTGTGCTAAGAACCATCCGAGTGAGTGTTGTCTAGGCAAGGAGGGCTATTTTGGTTTTGGCCAGCTGGGTCACAGGTTGAGAGATTGCCCGTCAGCAAAACGGAGGAAGGCCCAGTCCACCACATCAGCAGCTCCACTAGGTCATTCAGCTCAGCAGAGTACCACCTCAGGTGCAAGTGGCGGTCAGTGCCAGAATCGTCTCTATGCTTTATCTTCCCGTCAGGACCAGGAGAACTCACCTAACGTAGTCATGGGTATGTTATGTCTCTTTCAGATAAATGTATATGTTTTACTAGATCCACGGGCCGCATTCTCTTTCGTGAATCCTTACGTTGCTATCCAGTTTGTCACTAGTCCAGAGATTCTCTCAAAGCTTTTTTAAGTCTCTACTTCGGTTAGTGAGTCAGTTATAGCTCGCCGGGTTTATCGGGATTGTCCAGTAATAGTGTTGCTTAAAGTTACCATAATTTATCTAGTAGAGTTAGATATGGTCGAAACCTCATTCTTTGCATGGACTTGTTACATTCTTGTTATGCCTCAGTTGAGTTCAGAACCAAGATCATTAGATTCTAGTTTCCTATGAAAGTAGTCCTAGTGCGGAAGGGTAGTATTTCATCGCCTAAGGGTCTGTTCATTTAACACCTTAAGGCTAGGAAAAAAATCTCTAAGGGGTGAATTTATAACTTGGTTAGGGTTAAAGATTCTAACACCGAGACCACGACACTTTAGTAAGTTCCAGTCATAAATGAGTTTCCCTATGTGTTTTTGAAAGATCTTCTCGGAATTCCTCTTGTGAGAAAAATATACTTAAGCATAGACCTTCTCGCAAATGCCCAACCTATCATAATTCCTCCTTACAGAATAGACCCAACTGAGCTTAAAGAGTTAAAATAATAGCTGAAAGACCTTCTATATAAGGGCTTCATTAGACCAAGCATCTCTTCATAGGGTGCCCCAGTCCTATTCGTGAGAAAGAAAGACAGTATAATCAGAATGTGCATCGATTACCGTCATCTAAACAAGGTCACAGTCAATTACAGGTATCATCTACGCAAGATTGATCTCTTGGTCAATCAACTTTAGAGAGCTAGTTGTTTCTCCAAGTTAGATCTCATATCAGGATACCATCAACTCAAGGTTAGAGAATGTAACTTTCCAAAAATAGCATTTAGTACATGGTATGGTCACTACGACTTCGTAGTTATCCCTTTTGGACTAACCAATGCTCCAGCAGCTTTTATGGATCTGATAAAAAGGGTATTCACAATGTACCTAAACATGTTCATTATTGTCTTTATAGACAATATTCTAGTTTTTTCCAGAACAAAGGATGAACATGCAGACCATCTGAGAATAGTTTTGCAGAATCTCAGGGACCGCCAGTTGTTTGCTAAATTTAGCATGTGTGAATTCTAGTTGAAATAGGTTGCATTCCTCAATCATGTGGTCTCTAGTGAGGGTATTGGGATGGATCCTCAGAAGATAGTGGCAGTCAAGGACTAGCCAAGACCGACTTCTCCGTCAGACATCAAGAGTTTCTTGGGCCTAGTGAGTTATTACATATGGTTCGTAAAAGGGTTCTCCGCCGTTACTTCTCCTTTAACCAAACTAACTCAAAAGAAGATGAAGTTTTAGTGGTCTAATGCATGTGAAGTTTCACATCACCATGAACACTCAATCACTCAACATTGATGTACTCACATGCCATAGGATTTTATTTCTATTCTTCTAGTCATGAACTACAGGGGACTCTACAAATTTATGTACTGTACCGGCGTGGTACTCACTCCCAGTCATCTGCTTGTCAGGATGCTCTCCTCGGACATGAGCCACCCAACTATCATTTCTTTCCTGGATGTTCCCTTCTAGCATGGGCCACTCATCTCAAGACATTCATATTTTCCATTTTCATTCACACATCTTAGTGTTTTACCACTCAGATAGTTTATTGAACCTTGGGAGGCTTCATCTCACCTTATTTAACTCGATTACTCACACAATTCATGAATCACATTTCAAAGAATACAAATGAATATAAACCACCTCTCAACATCCAATTTCCACATTATATAAATAATGATTTCATAGCTAATCATTCAAAGATAGAATTCAACAAAAGAATATATCAACAAACAATGTCCGGAGACCAATTCACACAAAATCATTCCACACACATATACAATATTATCCAAAGTATAAATCATTTCAAACCATAACGTACCTCTATTGAAGAAGGAATTCACTAGTTATTCCACTGGAGCCTTTCAATTCCTTAGTACTTTCGAATGTTCAAAATCTAGAACAATAGATTAATAAAGGATCAACCAACTATTTCGAGAAACAAGGGTTTTCGAAAGTTTCACCCCGCCCCTATTCTACATGTTTCATAGGGTTCTAATCATTACCCGCAAGTAAGTCATCCCACTCAAATTCTACCATGGTCATTCAACCCAGTTCACGGGGTTTTACCTTCCCAAACCATTTTTTAAACAATTTTAATACTCAATTCCCCACTTCTACCAAACTCCAGGTCTCCAATTCTAGGAATGATGGTCTAGTACTTTCTCATTCACCCTAAGAAGCAATAATAACATGGTTACAGACCTAGGAAATCCACTAACCTCCAACACCTAATAAATTCCCCCTACTCTCACTGTTCTAAGGTTTTTCAACCTAGAATTTTCCATTAATACAGGTTCCCCTATAGATTCTATGGGTTTAGGCATCAAAGTAAAGAGAATAAACTAAGATTCTTACCTTTGAGTAGGGAAAACTACTTTGCACTTGGGGAATTCTCTTTGAGTTTTCACAGTTTATTTTTTAAATAATCGGGTAAACCCCTTAAAATAAAAAATAAAACCCACTTACTGGTTCCTGTTGTCCGCTATAGCGGGTGCTTTATTGCTGTAGCGAGCCCTCTACAATGCTCAAGGCACCATCATAGCAGATCCATCAATATATTTCGTGTTCAATTACAGTGGGTCTCCGGCCATGGTAATGGTCTCTTTGCTGCGGTTATCCCTCTACTACAGTGGTCCCCCATAACGAGTAACTCCCATTTCTTGCACATAGACCATTTCACATCTTCAAAATCTCCCCAACATCTACTCAACACCTTCCCACCAAAAGCTAGGCTAGAGAGGGGTCCTCGATCTAATTTTTCCCCCCATAACGACAGACGGGTCATTACATTCAGAATTCTTAATGTATGTGTTCAATCTTTCCACATAAAACTTTGTTAATTTTGTTACAGAAAATATCTGGAGTAGATTTAGAATAAAACTATAAGATAAATTTAGAAAATATTTTACTTGAAC
>JACEIK010004325.1:43921-76838 GCA_018107945.1 Datura stramonium
ATTTGGTATACAGTTCATTGATTTTGCTTTTAGAATTTCTTATATAGAAAGGTCCAGTCATGGAATAATAGATGTAATGTAAATATTAGTCAGTTTTTGGGGCGGCTTACTGTTGTTTGGAGGGAGACTAAATTTAATGTTAAGTTGATAAAGATTTTTTATGTCCAAAAAGAGTAACAACATGTCCGATCACTATAGCACCTTGACGACATAAATGTGGAAAATTTTAAAATTCTTGCTAGTATGGCTTGCGTCCTCAGATTAAGTGATAATTTGATTGATAAATTTAGAATTGGCTAATTTAAAATTAGATGGGACCAGGCATGGGATAAGTTAAAATTAGATTGGCTCTGGCATAGGACGGCCATGGCAGATGGATCGCTGCAGTAACTAGATCGCTGCAGCAGAAGACCCCTCGCAGCAGCGGGCGATGTGGACTAGAACTGCTAACTTTTTTCTGGTTTATTATTTAAATCCTATTTTCATAGGGTTGGTGAATAAAAATGCCCAAAAACAAGACTTCATATTTCTAACAAGGAAAAAGGCAAGGTGGTTAGAGAGGAAAAGGATTCTACCATCCTTCTCGATATTTCTCTCCAAAAACCCAAGATTCGATGCAAGAACACATCCATATGATTTTCTTGATAGCAGCTTGGCGCCCAAGTAGGCTATGGCTTAACTTGAGATAGACTTTGATTTGCAGTTCACATATGTGTGTATGATGGATTTATTATTAGGTAAGGCGGAAACTAGAGTATTAATGTCGACTAATTTAGACTATAGTTTGAATAATAAGGGAGGAGAGAGGGAATATATGGTAGGTTATGATCATGGGAGTATGAATAGGATTTTAAGGTTAAATTATCGATCATCCACTCCAGGTAGAAGGTCCTAAAATGTTACTTCTACAACATTTGTTACCTAATTAGATGGAAACCTTACTAGTTCGCGAAGAGGCAATCCGACTAGCGACGAATGTAACCTCCAGTATCCGCAAACTGGAGTTCGGAGGGAACTTTGAGCTTAAACTGAACATGGTGCAGCTATTACATTCGAGTGACCAGTTCACTGGGATGACTCATGATGACCCACAACAACACTTACAAAATGTCTTGGAGATTAGTGACACTTTTGTCCCTACCTGAGTGTCAACAGACTCTGTCCGACTAACACTCTTCCCATTTTCATTGTTGGGAGAGGCAAAGAGGTGGTTGAAGGTTGAGCCACCGAATTCTATTACTTCTTGGGACGACTTAGCAAAGAAGCTCCTCATCAAATTCTTCACTTCAAGCAAGAATGCCAAGCTCGGAAGTGAGATATTATGTTTTAAGCAAAGGCCAGAGGAGAACTTAGACTTTGGTTTGGAGAGATTCAAGTCATTTTTGAGAGACTGTCCCCATCACCAACACTCCAATGAGATGTTAACTCACACCTTTGTACAGAGTTTAGACCCACATACAAAAATCTTATTAGACTCTGCATCGGGTGGGCAAGCATTGGAGAAGACTTCTGATGTGTTGTACATTGTGCTAAATAGGATTGCTCAAGGAAATCTAGAGTGGCCCGGCGAATCATCGAGAGTGGCAAGAAAGAGAGCAGCAGGGTTGATATAAGTGGACAACTTCAATGCCTTGGCGGCATAGCTAGCATCATTTCAGCATCAGATGATGACTCAGTTCAACAAACTGAGTATGAACCAACCGCAGGGACAGGTGAATGCAATTCCGCAGGTTCCCAATTTGTGTGAAATTTGTGGTAACAATGGGAACAACGCAGAATCTTGCGGGGCAAATTCGGAATCTATCAATTTTGTGGGAAATGATTAGAGAAACAATCAGAATTATGGGAACACCTACAATAAGAATTTGCAGAGTCACCCTAATTTTTCTTGGGGTACCAACCAGAGTTAGAGATACTAGCAACCTCAGCAGTAGAACGGGCAGAACGGTGTTAAGTCGAGCAGCAACAACATTGAGGAGATGTTCAGACCCAATTGGCAGAGAATCAAGTATGGATGACTTCAAATTTGAGAGATCAACAGTTGGCCAGCAGCAATCTAAAGAAGCAGATGGGTCAATTAGCAGCTGCTCAGTATACCATACCTCAGGGAGGGTTACCCAGTGACACAGATACAAACTCCCGACAGGTTAATGCCATCCGCCTGAGGAGTGGCAAGAAATTGGCTGATGCACCACCAAAGGAAAAGTGAAATGAGGTGCAGCTGGAGCTGGTCAGACGGGGTCCATCTACCAACAAGGGAGATAATCTGAGTGCTCTGCAACATAATGCACAATCATCACTATAGCCAGCACAGAGACCACCACCACCATTCCCGCAAAGACTCAAGAATAGCAAGGAGGAGGAATGTTTTAAAAAGTTATTTGATATTTTCAAAGAACTTCACATCAATTTTCCTTTGGTTGGTGTTTTGCAGGGAATGCCTAAGTATGCTAAGTACTTGAAAGATGTGGTGGCCAATATAGTTAGTTTGGTCGATGTCCAAATGGTGGCACTGACTGAGCAGTACAACTATAGGGTAATGAGCAAGACACTGAAAAAGCTCAAGGACCCAGGGAGTTTTACCCTCCCCATAAAAATTGGTAAACCTAAAGTGATAAGAGCTCTTTGTGACTTAGGAGCAGCCGTAAATCTAATTCCCTTATCTTTGTTTAACACCTTGCGGTTGGGTTAGCCAAGGCGAACATGAGTAATGCTGCAGCTAGCAGACAAGTCCACAGTGGCACCAGAGGGAATAATTGAGGACCTTCTCATCAAAGTGGGTAAGTTCATTATACCCGTTGATTTCATCATACTTAACTTTAAGGTTGATTACAAGGTACCCCTGATCTTAACACGGCCATTCTTGGCCACTGGAGGAGCAATTATAAATGTAAGAGCAGGGACCCTTTAAAATGAAGGCCGTTAATGAAGCAGAGCTCTTCAGAATATATCAAGAGATTAACCCACCCATACACTACAGAGACCTTTGTAAGGTCAGTTTGTTGTTATATGCTAAGTGTGGGGTGGTAGATTTCATGGGTCCACTCCCATAAGAGATGATCACATTTCAGCACGAATCTGATGGAGGGCTTAAGTTATTGAAGTAGTTGGAAGAAGAGAGGGACAATGTAGAGGTTGTTCCCTCGAAAAATAAAAAGAGAAAAAGATGGTTCTCGAAAGGAAACATTGGTTTGAGGATATCCCTAGAAGGATAGTCCACGTCGTACCGCAATGTAAAATCAGGCGCTGTGTGGGAGGCAAGCAAAGAGTACCTCAGGTACAATTTTATTTTTATTTTGTTTTGATTCTGTTTATTTTCACTTTTTGTTGTTTTTGTGGTGATTTAAGCACAGATCGAGGGGAAGTTTGAGTACTCAAAGAGGAAGCTAAGGAGCATGATAGAAGATGAGTGTGGGGTCGATAACCCACCTGTGCAAAAATGAAGGAAAACATGTTTGTTAGCTACACCTAGAGGCCTCAGGGAGTATTTCTCACCCTTGTAGTATTTTTATTTGATGTTGTGGCAACATAGCATGATTCAAGAGTGGGGTGAGGGAATTCCAAAGTTTTTTTCTTAATGAATTCAGGTGAAATTAGTTATTTGTATGGTATTGTTTGATGAAAAAGTTTGAGTTGAGCATAATTTACCCACCCATTGGTTTTTCTTTTCGGTTCTTTTTCGACGGGGGGGACTTTGAACCGATGAATAGAATTTTTCTTTGTCTGGATATAGCTGTTTTTTGTCATAGTTAGGGACTTTTCTCGACGACGGATGGATGATGACTGTCTTGAGGGAAAATTAGTCAATAGGTTTGTTTGTGAACTCTTAGCTGATTGATGGCTTGATGTTCTTATTATGTGTTATATATGATTGTGAGATGCAAGTTTTGTTAATTTTTAAGCATGCATAACATTTGTATAACTCTGTTTGAGACACCTAGGTTCTTGAATGTGACTCGATGTGCTTAAAGCTGAATTTTGCATTCTTGTGATTAGCTGAGTTAATAGTCTACTCAATTTGTCTTGAATTGAGCATGTGTTGGGAGTGTAAGGATTTTGTATAGTCCCTGCTATTGTGTAGTGTCTAGAACTTGCTTGGTGTGTATACAAAACAAAATGAGGGATGTCGATTGTAGGAGATGATTTAGGAATTTCTTTAAATGAGCCTAATTTTTATCCCTCGCTTTACCTACCTTGAATATATCATCCTGGTTAGCCCCATTGAGCCGTTAGCCTATTCTTTGCTAGCCACAAAATGAACGCAATCCTTTCTTTTAATTATCCTTGAATTTGATCCAAAACTCCTCGCGCTTAAGTGAAAATGCAAAAGAAGTTAAGGAGTGAGAAGTTGGAATGAGAAGGAAAATAGTAGTTGTGGGAGCAGAAGAGAAGACTAGAGGTGCACTTGTTAAAAAAAAAATTAAAAAAGAGTTAGTAAGGAGTAAAGGAAGAAAACAGTGAAAAAATATCTTAAGTACTCCTTACTAATAGCTTAAGTGTGCTTAATGAAATGGAAAAATAAAAAGGATCTGATCTTGCACGCAGTACATTGTAAACTTGAAGCACCACCACGAATGCTATCGAGTGTCCACGTGCGGTGCGGCAAGGCACCACCCTGTTTTGCCAGTAGCCAACTCCGGTGTGTCAGCTTAGTTATCCTCATCAAACCATTTACTTGATGTCTAGCTTCCCAACTGTTAGACTGTTCCTTTTCCCCCAAATCAATGAAGAAGGGAGACATAAGTTGATTCTTCTGAAGAACCGGAAGTGAAGAGCTATGCCGGGGAGGGGGGACAGAAAAAGAAACGGCTATGAAGAATAAAATTAGGGTTCCCAATGCTTCTACATGCTCAACGAGATTCACCAACCTCGGGATGCTTTACTCCTAACCCCACAAGGTTCCAAGACGGAGCTTAACCTAAGTCTCGGTTAAGAACGACAATGATATACGTTTCACACGGCACATGATTCCATGGATAGTTTCATTCTAGATCGTGATGGAGGACATAGCTTACGATCATTGACTTTGATCATGCTACTAGGAATTTGATTAATACATTGCACAATGATCTGAACACTTTGCCGCATCTCTTCGACACAAATACAGTAACGATCATAGCGATCTCCTCTAGTACCTACTGGTATGTCAGGATCTAATTAGTCATGAACATCGTAAGGTGCTGCTTTTTGTAAATCCTAGCATACCCCAGAACCTCTTAACATTACACCACTGAATCGCCAATCTTTTGCTTGTTATTCAGTGACAGTACCAATATCTACTAGTTGTTGTTTCTAGATACTGTTGCCGGTTGACATCTCTTCTAATTCGTCGATACGAGAAGAAAATTGTTGTGTGAATGAATCAATATCTACACATAGGCCAAGAGGAATACCTTTGCCACTCCACCTAGTCGTAGAAACTTGCATGTATCGTGGTTCCCGAGACTCTTTCATAGCATTCCAACAATTTCTCCTGCTCCTCAAACGCCTACAGGAATGGAGTTGAATTGAATTGTCTTATACCCATGCATGTTATAATTTGAAAACATATGAGTGAAAATGGGTAATTCTGTTGTGTGAGGGTGCATGTTTGATAAAGGATAAAATTTATGTTGAATTTCTTGATTGGTTAATTTGCATGAGTTGTTGAGGTGGAGAGTCGATTCTTGAGGCTAGGAAGTCTTAATGTAGTTATATGTGATTTTAGTGGTTATACCTTGCATGCTTCTTTTTCAACTTTCTATCTAAAACACTCGGTGTAGCCTTAGTTGGAATTGTCTTGTTTCAATTAGTTATGTGTGAGTTCTTCATTCCATGAGATGTAATAGAGTTGTTAGAGGACGAAAAAGACTTTAAATGTTGGGTAGTGATCTTGGTCATTATTACATGCCCAAGTGCTATTTTATAATTTAATTTAGTCAAGTTTGTCAATTTAATTAATTATATTATCATGTGATTTCTTATATTTATGTGCATAAATTAACCAATGTGATTAGCCCTTGTTTGTAGATGTAAAATGCTAAGGACTGGTTAAATATGATGATGCACAAGATAGGAGAAACATTTGAAAGAATTGGTGGAAGATCACATGAAGATGGCATGAGAGGTGAACTGCCGGCAAGAGCAGCGTGCCACGTAGCAAAATCTGCGCGCTAGGCGTCGTGCCACGCCATGCCATTCTTCACGCCAGTAGGCATGTCACACTGTGCGTTACGCGCAAGATGGGTCGTGCCATGTTGGGTATTACACATAGCCTGAGGCCATGACACGTAATTGCCAAGGTTTAGAGTGATGTTGCGCATTTGCTCCATGTCACAGAGCAAGATTGGCACGACCAGGTCAGTGATATGGAGGCAGTCCATCCACGGCCGAAATTCCATTTTTCTCATTTAATATAAATAGGAAACTTAGCTCAAAAAATCAATTATCATTAAATATTTTGAGAACAACGGAAAGGAGTGAAGGGAGAAAGGAAGAACCCTACCTAGGGTTCGTTATTTTTCATTCTCTTTTAACTGTTCTTGTAATTACTCTACTTGAATCATGTTCTAAGTATTTGTACAAACATGAGTGTCTAAAACCCTTCCTCCAGGGTTGAGGCCACATGATATGATTGTACATGCACGAATTCTTCGTTGATTTGAGTTTTTAATTGTTGTTTGTGTTACATTCTTTATTATTATTGTTTTTATGCTTGATAACCATGAAAACAAACTCGTTAAGCTTAGGTATAAGCTCTAAAGAGTAACCCTAGGCTAGAACAAAAGAATGTAAGGAGCAAGTTCTTATCTTTATGATAGGAATAGAGGTTAGGATAGAAATTATACCTAATTTGCCTTGCTTGGTTATAAAAATGGGATGAGCTAGACACTGACTTAGAATTGTCACATCACCGCTCGTAGAAGTAGTTGTGAAGCTATGTTAGGATAAATGATTAGAGGTACAAAAGTCCATAATCAAGGGCACAAACTCCATAAACCACATGCATGTAGTTAAATTGCTCACGAATTAGGATGTCACATCCCCGCTCAATAATTTAAGTGTGAGACTAGTTTGTCGTGTTTAGAGGCTCAAAAGACCATGAACATTGCATTTTAACTATTTGAGGTAACAACTAAAGTTTTCATACTCGAACCATTGTGAATTATAGCATTACGTGACTATTAGGCATTAACTCTATTTTCTTGTTTTATTGTTTATCGATTATTTTGTGGTCACCCCTAGACTTAACTAGAATTTTCCAAAATTTCTACAATCAACACTTGTGAAGATTAAATTAACACTCATACTTGATAATTCACTGTAGTAGTCTAGTCCTTGTGGGTTCGATATCCATCTATGAAAAGGGCCACTATATTACTTGTACGACCGCGTACACTTGCGCGTGTGCTTGGGCGTTATAAGTTTTTGGCGCCATTGCCGGGGACTGGCGAAGTTTAGTGAATTTTTTTATTTTTGTCTAAATTGTAATTTCCTTAAGTGTTGAGAAACTTGGTTTTAGTCTGCTATATTGCAGGTGACAGGTTGTCCTTGCAGAACTGGCAAGGAATAGAAAGCTGGTGGAACCTTTGTTGGAACCTTAACGCTAACTACATTTGCTCATGAGGGAAGATCTAGAGTGAAAATTGAAAAGGTTACAAGAGTAAATACAACAACATCCATCAGTGGGGAAGCAGAGTTGTTACCTAATCATATGGCAGCCCGACCAGTTCGCAAAGTGTCAATCCCACTAGCGATGAATGTGACCTCCAGTATCCGCAAACCGGAGCCCGGAGGAACTTTGAGCTTAAATAGAACATGGTGAAGCTATTACATTCGAGTGGACAGTTCACTGGGATGACTCATGAGGACCCGCAGAAGCACTTACAGAATTTCTTGGAGATAAGTGACACTTTTGTCCCCATTGAAGTGTCAACTGACTATGTCCGACTCACACTCTTCCCATTTTCATTGTTGGGATAGGCAAAGAGGTGGTTAAAGGCTGATCCACCGAATTCCATTACTTCTTGGGACGACTTAGCAAAGAAGTTCTTCACCAAATTCTTCCCTTCAGGAAAGACTGCCAAGCTCAGAAGTGAGATATTAAGCTTTAAGTAGAGGCCGGAGGAGAACCTATATTTTGCTTGGGAAAGATTCAAGTCGTTGTTGAGAGACTGCCCCCATCACCAGCAGTCCACTAAGGTGCTAGCTCACACATTTGTGGATAGTCTAGACCCACATACAAAGATCCTATTAGACTCTGCATCAGGTGAGAAAGCATTGGAGAAGACTTATGATTAGTTGTATACTCTGTAGAACAGGATTGTGCAAGCAAATCTAAGGTGGCACAACTATTCATCAAGAGGGGAAGGTAAGAAAGCATCAGGGTTGATAGAAGTGGATAGTGTCAATGCCTTAGCAGCACAGCTAGCATCATTTCAGCATCAGATTATGACTCCATTCAACAAACTGAGTATGACCCAACCGCAGGGATAAGTGAATGCAATTCAGCAGGCTCCTAATCGGTGTGAAATTTGTGGTAACAATGGGCACAATACAAAATCTTTTGGGGGAAATCCAGAATCTATCAAATTTGTGGGGAATGTTAAGAGAAACAATTAGAATTATGGGAACGCCTACAAAAAGAATTGGCACAGTCACCCAAATTTTTCTTGGAGTGGCAATCAGAGTCAGAGCTACCAACAACATCAGCAGCAACAGAATAGGCAGAAAAGTAGCCAGTCGAGCAACAACAAGATTGATGAGATGTTGCAAAAGATTATTGCTACTCAGACCCAATTGGCAGATAATAAGGCACGGATGGCTTCAGATTTGAGAGATCAGCAGTTGGCCACCCGTAATATATAGAAGCATATGGGTTGATTAGCAGTTGCTCAGCAATCCAGACCTCAGGGAGGGTTACTCAGTGACACTGATAAAAAACCCACAGGTCAATGCCATCAATCTAAGGAGTGGCAAGAAACTGGCTGATGCACCACCAATGGAAAAGAGAAATGAGGTGTAGCCGAAACTGGTCAGACAGGGTCCATCTACCAACAAGGGAGATAATCAGAGTGTTGTGAAACACAATGCACAATCATCACTGCAGCCAGCACAAAGACCAGCACCACCATTCCCGCAAAGACTCAAGAATAGCAAGGAGGAGGAATATTTTAAAAAGTTCTTTGATATTTTCAAAGAACTTCACATAAATTTTCCTTTTATTGATGTTTTCTAGGGAATGCCAAAGTATGATAAGTACTTGAAAGATGTGGTGTCCAACAAAGTTAGATTGGTGGATGTCGAAACGGTAGAACTGAATAAGGAGTGCAGCTATAGGGTAATGAGAAAGATGCCGAAAAAGCTCAAGGATCTAGGGAGTTTTACCCTCCCCATACAAATTGGTAAAGTTGAAGTGATAAGAGCTCTCTGCAACCTAGGAGCAATAGTAAATCTATTGCCCCTATCTTTGTTTAACACCTTGGGGTTGGGTCAGCCGAGGCCAACACGAGTAACACTGTAGCTGGCAGACAAGTCAACAGTAGCGCTAGAGGGAATAATTGAGGACTTTCTCATCAAAGTGGGTAAGTTCATTATTCCCACTGATTTCATCATACTTGACTTTAAGGTTTATGACAAGGTACCCCTGATATTGGGACGACCATTCTTGCCCACTGGAGGAGACTTTATAAATGTTAGAGAAGGGACCCTTAAAATTCGGGTCAATGATGAAGAAGAGCTCTTCAGAGTCTATCAAGAGATTAACCCACCCACATACTACAGACACCCTTGTAAGGTTAGTGTGTTGTCAGATGCTAAGTGTGGGGTGGTAGATTTCATGGGTCCACTGCCACAGGAGATGATCACATTTCATCCCAAATCTAATGGAGGGCTTGAGTTAAAGAATTTAGTTGGAAGAAGAGAGGAACAAAGTAGAAGCGATTCCCCCAAAAAATAAAAAAATAAGAAGACGATTCTCGAAAGGGAACACTGGTTTGAGGATATCTTGAGAAGAATAGTCCACGTTGTGCCGCGGCATAAAATCAGACGCTGCTTGAGAGGCAACCCAAGGGTACCTAAATTTTATTTTCATTTCGTTTTGATTTTCTTTACTTTCACGTTTTGTTGTTGCTGTGGTGATTTATGCATTGATTGAGGGGAAGTTTGAGTACCTTTAGAAAAGGAAGCTAAGGAGCATGGAAAAAGATGAGTGTGCGGTCGATAACCCACATGTCCAAAAATGAAGGAAAACATTATGTTAGCTAGGCCTAGAGGCCTGAGGGAGTATTTCTCACCTTGTAGTATTTTTATTTGATCCTATGGGAACATAACATGATTCAAGTGTGGGGTGAGGGAATTCCATATTTTTATGCTTAACGAATTCGAGTGAAATTAGTGCTTTGTATGGTATTGTTTGATGAAAATGTTTGAGTTGAGCATAATTCACCCACCAGTTGGTTTTTCTTTTCTGTTCTTTTTCGACGGGGGGAACTTTGAACCGATTAGTAAAATTGTTCTTTGTCTGAAAAAAACTGTTTCTAGTAATAGATAGGGACTTTTCCTGATGACGAATGGATGACGACTGTCTTGAGGAAAAATTAGTCAATAGGTTTATTTGTGAACCCTTAGCTGATTGGAGACTTGATGTTCTTGTTATGTGCTATACATGATTGTGAGATGCAAGTGTTGTTAATTTTGAAGCATGCGTAACAGTTGTATAACTCTATTTGAGACACCTAGGCTCTTGAATGTGACTCGATGTGCTTAAAGCTGAATTTTTCATTCTTGTGATTAGCTGAGTTAAGAGTGTGCTAAATTTATCTTGAATTGAGCATGTGCTGTGAGTGTAAGGATTTTGAATAGTCCATGCAACTTTGTAATGTCTAGAATTTTCCTTGTGTGTATTCAAAAAGAAATGATGGATGTCAATTGTAGGAAATGATTTAGGCATTTCTTTGAATGAGCCTAATTTTTATCCCTCGCTTTACCTACCTTGAATGCATGATCCTAGTTATCCCCATTGAGACTTTAGCCTATTCTTTGCTAGCCACAAAATGAGTGTAAATCTTTCTTTTCATTTCCCTTGAATTTGATCCAAAACTCCTAAGCACTTAAGTGAAAATGCAAAAGAAGTTAAGGAGTGAGAAGTGGGAATGAGAAGGAAAATAGTAGCTGTGGGAGTTGAAGAGAAGACTAGAGGTGCGCTTGTTTAAAAAAAATGAAAAAGAGTTAGTAAGGATAGAAGTGGATAGTGTCAATGCCTTAGAAGCAAAGCTAGAATCATTTCAGCATCAGATGATGACTCAGTTCCACAATCTAAGTATGAACCAACCGCAGGGACAGGTGAATGCAATTCAGCATGCTCCCAGTAGGTGTGAAATTTGTGGTAACAATAGGAACAATGCAAAATCTTGCGGGGTAAATCCAAAATCTGTCAATTTTGTGGGGAATGTTCATAGAAACAATCAGAATTATGGGCACACCTACAACAAGAATTAGCACAGTCACCCAAAATTTTCTTGTGGTGGCAATCAGAGTTAGAGCTACCAGCATCCTCAGCAGTAGAACAGGCAGAACGGTGGCCAGTTGAGCAACAACAACATTGAGGAGATGTTGCAAAAGATTATGGCTACTCAAACCCAATTGGCAGAGAATCAGGCAAGGATGGCTTCAGATTTGAGAGATCATAGTTAGCCATACGCAATCTAGAGAAGCGAATGGGTCAATTAGCAGCTTCTCAGTATACCAGACCTAAGGGAAGGTTACCCAGTGACGCAATACAAACCCCCGACATGTCAATGCCATCAGTGTGAGGAGTGGCAAGCAATTGGCTAATGCACCACCGAATGAAAAGAGAAATAAGGTGCAGCCGAAGCTTGTCAGACAAGGTCCATCTACCAACAAGGAAGATAATTAGAGTGTTGTGTAACACAATGCACAATCATCACTGCAGCCAGCACATAGACCACCACCACAATTCCTGCAAAGACTCAAGAAAATCAAGGAGGAGGAATGTTTTAAAAAGTTCATTGATATTTTCAAAGAACTTCACATAAATTTGCCCTTACTCGATGTTTTGAAAGGAATGCAAAAGTATGCGAAGTACTTGAAAGATGTGGTGGCAACAAAGTTAGGTTGGTGGATGTCCAAACGGTGGAAGTGACTGAGGAGTGCAGCTATAGGGTAATGAGCAAGATACCGAAAATGCTCAAGGACACAGGGAGTTTTACCCTCCCCATATAAATTGGTAAAGATGAAGTGATAAGAGATCTCTGTGTCTTAGGAGCAGTAGTAAATCTAATTTCCCTATCTTTGTTTAACACCCCGGGGTTGGGTCAGCCGAAGACAACATGAGTAATGCTGCAGTTGGCAGACAAGTCCACCATGGCACCAGAGGGAATCTCATCAAAGTGGGTAAGTTCATTATACCTGCAGATTTCATCATACATGACTTTAAAGTTGATGACAAGGTACCCCTAATCTTGGGACGACCATTCTTGGAAAATGGAGGAGCCATCATAAATGTGAGAGTAGGTACCCTTAAAATGAAGGTCGATGAAGAAGAAGAGCTCTTCAAAGTTTACCAAGAGATCAACCCACCCACACACTAAAGAGATCTTTGAAAGATCAATGTTTTGTCAGATGCTATGTGTGGGGTTGTAGATTGCATGGGTCCACTGCTATAGGAGATGATCACATTTCAGCCCGATTCTAATGGAGGGCTTAAGTTAAAGAAGAAGTTTGAAGAAGAGAGGGACAGAGTGGGGACTATTCCCTTGAAAAATAAAAATAGAAGAAGATGGTTCTCAAAAGGGAATACTGGTTTGAGGATATTCTATGAAGGATAGTCCACGTTGTGCCACGATGTAAAATCAGCTGCTGCTTGGGAGGCAACCAAAGGGTACCACAGGTACAATTTTATTTTCCTTACATTTTGATTTTTTTATTTTCACTTTTTGTTGTTATAGGGGTGATTTAAGCAGAGATTGAGGGAAGTCTGAGTACCCTTAGAAGAGGAAGCTAAGGAGCATTGAGGAAGATGAGTGTGGGTTCGATAACCCACCTGTGCAAAAATGAAGGAAACATGTTGTTAGCTAGGCCTAGAGGCCTCAGAGAGTATTTCTCACCCTTTTACTATTTTTATTTGATGCTGCGGGAACATAGCTTTATTCAAGTGTGGGGTGAGGGAATTCCAAAACTTTCTTCTTAATGAAATCGGGTGAAATTAATGCTTTGTATTGTATTGATTGATGAAAAAGTTTGACTTGAGCAGAATTCACCAACCCGTTGGTTTTTCTTTTCAGTTCTTTTCCGACGGGGGGAACTTTCAACCGATGAATAAAATTTTTCTTCATCTAGATATAGCTGTTTTTAGTCATAGTTAGGGACTTTTCCCGTTGACGGATGGATGACGATCGTCTTGAGGTAAAATTAGTCAATAGGTTTGTTTGTGAACCCTTAGCTTATTGATGTCTTCATTTTCTTGTTATGTGCTATACATGATTGTGAGATGCAAGAGGTGTTAATTTTGAAGCATGCGTAACAGTTGTATAACTATTTTTGAGACACCTAGGCTATTGAATGTGACTCGATGTGCTTAAAGTTGAATTTTGCATTCTTGTGATTAGCTGAGTTAAGAGTTTGTTGAATTTGTCTTGAACTGAGCATGTGCTGTGAGTGTATGGATTTTGAATAGCCCATGCTACTCTGTAGTTTCTAGTATTTTCCTAGTTTGTATAAAAAAGGAAATGAGGGATGTCGATAGTAGGGGATGATTTTGGCATTTCTGTCAATGAGCCTAATTTTTATCCCTCGCTTTACCTACCTTTAATGTATGATCCTAGTTAGACCCATTGAGCCTTTAGCCTTTTCTTTGCTAGCCACAAAATGAGCATAATACTTTCTTTTCATTATTCATGAATTTGATCCAAAACTCCTAAGAGCTTAAGTGAAAATGCAAAAGAAGTTAAGGAGTAAGAAGTTGGAATGAGAAGGAAAATTATAGTTGTCGGAGTTGAAGAGAAGACTAGAGGTGCACTTGTTTAAAAAAATTGAATATTAGTAAGGATAGAAGTAGATAGTGTCAATGCCTTAGCAGCACTGCAAGCATCAATTCAGCATCAGATGATGACTCAGTTCAACAAACTGAGTATGAGCCAACCACAGGGACAGGTGAATCTAATTCAACAAGCTTCCAGTTAGTGTGAAATTTGTGGTAACAATGGGCACAATGTAGAATCTTTCAGGGAAAATCCGAAATCTATCAATTTTGTGGAGAATGTTCAGAGGAACAATCAAAATTATGGGAACACCTACAACAAGAATTGGCACAGTCACCCAATTTTTTCTTAGGGTGGCAATTAGAGTCAGAGCTACCACAACCTCAGCAGCAGCAATATCAGCAACAGAACAGGCAGAGAAAGGTGGCTAGTCGAGTAGCAGCAACATTGAGGATATGTTTCAAAGGATTATGGCTACTCAGACCCAATTGGCAGAGAATAAGGCATGCATGGCTTCAGATTTTAGAGATTAGCAGAGTGGCACCCGCAATCTTGAGAAGCAGATGGGTCAATTAGCAGATGCTCAACATACCAGAACTCAGGTAGGGTTACCTAATGACATAGATACAAACCCCCAAATAGGTCAATTCCATCAGTCTGAGGAGTGGAAAGAAATAAGCTGATGCACCACCAAAGGAAAAGAGAAATGAGGTGCAGCTGGAGCTGGTCAGACAGGTTCCATCTACCAACAAAGGAGATAATCAGAGTGTTATGCAACATAGTGCAAAAATCATCACTGCAGCCAGCACAGAGACCACCACCACCACTGTCGCAAAGACTCAAGAAGAACAAGGAGGAGGAATATTTTAAAAAGTTCTTTGATATTTTAAAAGAACTTCACATAAATTTATCCTTTCTTGATTTTTTGCAAGGAATGCAAAAGTACGTGAAGTACTTGAATGATGTGGTGGCCAACAATGTTAGGATGGTGGATGTCCAAATGGTGGCACTGACCGCGAAGTGCAGCTACAGGGTAATGAGAAATATGCCAAAAAAGCTCAAGGACCCAGGGAGTTTTACCCTCCCCATACAAATTGGTAAAACAAAAGTGATAAGATCTCTTTGCGACATAGGACCAGCAGTAAATCTAATGCCCCTGTCTTTGTTTAACACAATTGGGTTGGGTTAGCTAAGGCCAACAAGAATAATGCTACAGCTGGCAGACAAGTCCACAGTGGCGCCAGAGGGAATAATTGAAGACCTTCTCATCAAAGTGGGTAAATTCATTATACCCATTGATTTCATCATACTTGACTTTAAGGTTGATGACAAGGTACCCCTGATCTTGAGATGGCCATTCTTGGCCACTAGAGGAGAAATTATAAATGTAAGAGCAGGGACCCTTAAAATGAGGGTTGATGATGAACAAGAGCTCTTCAGAGTCTACCAAGAGATTAACCCACCCACGCACTACAGAGACCTTTGTAAGTTCAGTGTGTTGTCAGATGCTAAGTGTGGGGTGGTAGATTTCATGGGTCCACTGCTGCAGGAGATGATCACATTTCAGCCCGAATCTGATGAAGGGCTTAAGTTAAAGATGAAGTTGGAAGAAGATAGGGATAGCGTGGAGGTTGTTTCCTTGAAAAATAAAAAGAGAAGAAGATGATTCTCGAAAGGGAACACTGGTTTGAGGATATCCTGAGAAGGATAGTCCACGTCGTGTCGCGACATAAAATCAGGCGTAGCTTGGGAGGCATCCCAAGGGTACCTCAAATATAATTTTGTTTTCATTTTATTTTGATTTTGTTTATTTTCACTTTTCGTTGTTATTGTGGTGACTTAAGCACAACATGAGGGGAAGTCGGAGTACCCTTAGTAGAGGAAACTAAGGATCTTGGAAGAAGATGAGTGTGGGGTCGAAAACCCACCTATGAAAAAATGAATGAAAACATGTTGTTAGCTAGGCCTAGAGGCAT
This sequence comes from Datura stramonium, assembly GCA_018107945.1. Taxonomy (NCBI): domain Eukaryota; kingdom Viridiplantae; phylum Streptophyta; class Magnoliopsida; order Solanales; family Solanaceae; genus Datura; species Datura stramonium. The sequence continues at coordinate 59,877 of JACEIK010004325.1, forward strand.
CAGGGAGTATTTTATCACCCTTGTAGTATTTTTATTTGATGTTGTGGGAACATAGCATGATTAGAGTGTGGTGCAAGGGAATTCCAAAATTTTGTGCTTAATGAATTCGGGTGAAATTAGTTCTTTGTATGGTATTGTTTGATGAAAAAGTTTGAGTTGAGCATCATTCACCCACCCGTTGGTTTTTCGTTTAGATTTTTTTCTTACAGGGGGCACTTTGAATCGATGAATAATTTTTTTTATGTGGATATAGTTGTTTTAAGTCATAGTTCGGGACTTTTCCTGACGACGGATGGATGACGGCCGTCTTGAGGGAAACTTAATCAATAGGTTTGATTGTGAACCTTAGCTGATTCATGGCTTGATGTTCTTGTTATGTGCTATACATGATTATGAGATGCAAGAGTTGTTCATTTTGAACCATGCTTAACAGTTGTATAAGTATTTTTGTGACACCTAGGCACTTGAATGTGACTCGATTTGCTTAAAGCTAAATTTCACATTCTTGTGATTAGCTGAGTTAAGAGTCTGCTGAATTTGTCTTGAATTGAGCATGTGCTATGAGTGTAAGGATTTTTAATAGTCCATGCTACTGTGTAGTGTCTATAACTTTCCTGGTGTGTATACAAAATGAAATGAGGGATGTCAATTGTAGGAGATGATTAAGGAATTTCTTTGAATGAGACTAATTTTTATCCCTCACTTTACCTACCTTGAATGTATGATCCTAGTTAGCCCCATTGAGCCTTTAGCCTATTCTTTGCTAGCCACAAAATGAGCGTAATCCTTTTTTTTCATTAGCCTTGAATTTGATCCCAAACTCCTAAGCACTTAAGTGAAAATCCAAAGTGATCTTGGGCATAATTACATGCCCAAGTGCTATTTTATAACTTAATTTAGTCAAGTTTGTCAATTTAATTAATTATATTTTCATGTGATTTTGTATATTTATCTGAATAAATTAACCAATGTTATTAGCCCTTGTTTGTATGTGTAAAATACTAAGGATGGGTTAAATATGACGATGCACAAGCTAGGAGAAATAGTGGAAAGAATTGGTGGAAGATCGCATGAAGATGGCATGAGAGGTGAACATCCGGCAAGGGCAGCATGTCACGCAGCAAAATCTGCGCGCTAGGCGTCGTGCCACACCATTCCATTCTATGTGCCAGTGGGCATGTCACGCTGTGAGTCGTGCGTGAGATGGGTCGTGCCATGTCGGGCATCACGCATAGCCTGTGTCCATTACATGTAACTGCCGAGGTTTAGAGTGATGTTTCGCGTTTGCTCCATGTCACGGAGAAAGATTGGCGCGACCAGGTCCGTGACACAGAGGCTGTCCATCCGTGGCCAAAATTCCATTTTTCTCATTTAATATAAATAGGACACTTAGCTTTAAAAATCAATTATCACGCAATATTTTGAGAACAACACAAAGGAGAGAAGGGAGAAAGGAAGAACTTTACCTAGGATTTGTTATTTTTCATTCTCTTTTAACTATTCTTTTAAGTACTCTACTTGAATCATGTTTCTAAGTAATTGTACGAACATGAGTGGCTAAAACCCTTCTTCTAGGGTTGACGCCACATGATATGATTGTACATGCATGAATTCTTCATTGCTTGTTTTTTCTTACATTCTTTATTATTATTGTTTTTATTATTGATCACCATGAAAAACAAACTCGTTAAGCTTAGGTAAAAACTCGGAAGAGAAACCCTAGGCTAGAACACAAGAATGTAATGAGCAAGTTCTTATCTTTACGATAGGAATAGCGGTTAGGATAGAAATTATACCTAATTTGCCTTGCTTGGTTATTAAAATGGGATGAGATAGACACTGCTTAGAATTGTCACATTACCGCTGTAGAAGTAGTTGTGAATCTAAGTTATGATAAATGATTAGAGGTACGAAATTCCATAATAAAGAGCACAAACTTTGTAAACCACATCTATGTAATTAAATTGCTCGCGAATTAGGACGTCACATCTCTGCTCGACGATGTAGGTGTGAGACTAGTTTGTCGTGTTTAGTGGCTCGAAAGACCATGAACATTGCATTTTAACTATTTTAGATAACAACTAAAGTTTTCATACATGAACCATTGTTAATTGTAGCATTGCATGATTATTAGTCCTTAACTCTAGTTGCTTCTTGTATTGTTTCTCGATTATTTTGTAATCACCCCTAGACTTAATCAGAATTTTCTGAAATTTCTACAATAAACAGTTGTGAAGATTAAATTAACACTCGAAATTGATAATTCACTGTAGTAGTCCAGTCCCTATGGGTTCGACATCTATCTCTGAAAAAGGTCCATTGTTCTACTTGTACGACCACGTATGCTTGCACATGCGCTGGGGTGCAACAAATTTTTGGCGTCGTTGCTGGGGACTGGCGAAGTTTAGTGAATTTTTCTGTTTTGTGTAAATTGTAATTTCCTTAAGTGTTGAAAAACTTGGTCTTAGTCTGCTATATTGTAGATAACAGGTTGTCCTTGCAACATTGTCAAGGAATAGAGAGCTGGTGGAACCTTTATTGGAACCTGAACACCAACTACATTTGCTTAAGAGGGAACCTCTAGAGAAAAAGTTTAAAAGGTTACATGAGCAGTTACAACATCATCCATTAGTTGGGGAAGCAGAGTTGTTACCTAATCAGATGGCAGCCCGACCAGTTCGCAAAGTGGCAATCCCACTAGCAACGAATGTGACCTCTAGTATCCATAAATCGGAGCCTGGAGGGATCTTTGAGCTTAAACAGAACATGGTGTAGCTGTTACATTCAAGTGGTCAGTTCACTGGGATGACTCATGAGGACCTACAGCAGCACTTACGGAATTTCTTGGAGATTAATGACACTTTTGTCCCCACCAGAGTGTCAACTTACTATGTCCGACTCACACTCCTCCCATTTTCATTTTTGGGAGAGGCAAAGAGGTGGTTGAAGGCTAAGCCATTGAATTCCATTACTTCTTGGGACGACTTAGTAAAGAAGTTCCTTATCATATTATTCCCTTCAGGCAATACAGCCAAGCTCAGAAGTGAGATATTAAGCTTTAAGCAGAGGCTAGAGAAGAACCTATATTTGGCTTGGAAAAGATTCAAGTCATTGTTGAGAGACTGCCCCCATCACCAGCAGTCTAATAAGGTGTTAGCTCACTCCATTGTGGAGAGTCTAGACCCACATACGAAGATCCTATTAGACTCTGCATTTGGTGGGCAAGAATTGGAGAAGACTTATGATGAGTTGTACACTCTGTTGAACATGATTTCTCAAGGAAATCCAGAGTGGCACAGCGATTCATGAAGAGGGGTAGGTAAGAGAGAAATAGGGATCATAGAAGTGGATAGTGTAAATGCCTTAGCAACACAACTAGCCTCATTTCAGCATCAGATGATGACTCAGTTCATCAAACTGAGTATGAACCAACCGCAGGGACCAGTGAATGCAATTCAGCGGGCTCCCAGTAGGTGTGAAATTTATGGTAAAATGGGCACAATGCAGAATCTTGCGGGGCAAATTTGGATCTGTCTATTTGTGGGGAATTTTAAGAGAAACAATCAAAATTATAGGAACACCTACAACAAGAATTGGCACAGTCACCCAAATTTTTCTTGGGGTGGAAATTAGAGTCAGAATTACTAGCAACCTCAGCAGCAGCAATATTAGTCATAGAATAGGAAGAATGGTGGCCAGTCAAGGAGAAACAACATTGAGGAGATGTTGCAAAAGATTATGGTTACTTAGACCCAATTGGCAGAGAATCAGGCACAGATGGCTTCAAATTTGAGAGATCAGTAGTTGGCCACCCGCAATCTAGAGAAGCTGATGGGTCAATTAGCAGCTACTCAACATACTAGACCTCAGGGAGGTTTATCCAATAACATAGATACAAACCCCCGAAAGGTCAATGCCATTAGTTTGAGGAGTGGCAAAAAATTGGTTGATGCACCACCAAAGGAAAAGTGAAATGAGGTGCAGCTGGAGCTGGTCAGACAGGGGCCATCTACCAATAAGGGAGATAATCAGACTGTTGTGCAAAACAATGCACAATCATCACTACTTCCAGCACAAAGACCACCACCACCACTCCCGCAATGACTGAAGAAAAGCAAGGAAGAGGAATGTTTTAAAAAGTTCTTTGATATTTTCAAAGAACTTCACATCAATTAGCCTTTGCATGGTGTTTTGTAGGGAATGCCAAAGTATGCTAAGTACTTAAAATATGTGGTGGCCAACAAAGTTAGATTAGTGGATATCCAAACGATGGCACTAACATAGGAGTGCAACTATAGGGTAATGAGCAAGATGCTGAAAAAGATCAAGGACCCAGGGAGTTTTACCCTCCCCGTACAAATTGGTAAAGCTGAAGTTATAAGAGCTCTCTGTGACTTAGGAGCAGCAGTAAATTAAATGCCCTTATCTTTGTTTAACACATTGGGGTTGGGTCAGCCGTATCCAACATAAGTAATGCTGCAGCTGGAAGACAAGTCCATAGTGGCACCAGAGGGAATAATTGAGGACCTTCTCATCAAAGTGGGTAAGTTCATTATACCCGATGATTTCATCATACTGGACTTTAAGGTTGATGACAAGGTACCCCTGATCTTGTTACAGGCCACTCTTGGCCACTGGTGGAGTAATTATAACGTAAGAGCAGGGACCCTTAAAATGAGGGTTGATGATGAACAAGAGCTCTTCAGAGTCTACCAAGAGATTAACCCACCCATACACTACAAAGACCTTTCTAAGGTCAGTGTATTATCAGATGCTAAGTGTGGTGTGGTAGATTTCATGGGTCCACTACTGCAAGAGATTATCACATTTCAGGCTGAATCTAATGGAGGGCTTAAGTTAAAGAAGAAGTTGGAAGAAGAGAGAGATAGAGTGGAGGCTATTCCCTCAAAAAATAAAAAGAGATGAAGATGGTTCTTGAAAGGGAACACTGGTTTGAGGATATCCTGAGAAGTATAGTTCACGTCGTGCCGCGAGGTAAAATTAGGTGGTTCTTGGGAGGCAACCCAAGTGTACCTCATGTACAATTTTATTTTTATTTTGTGTTGATTCTGTTTATTTTCACTTTTTATTATTGTTGTGGTGATTTAAGCATAGATTCAGGGGAAGTTTGAGTACCCTTAGAAGAGGAAGCTAAGGAGCATGGAAGAAGATGAGTGTGGGGTTGATAACCCACCTGTGCAAAAAATGAAGGAAAACATGCTGTTAGCTAGGCCTAGAGGCCTCAGGGAGTATTTCTCACCCTTGTAGTATTTTTATTTGATGTTGTGGGAACATAGCATGATTCAAGTGTGGGGTGAGGGAATTCCAATATTTTGTGCATAATGAATTCTGGTGAAATTAGTGCTTCGTATGGTATTTTTTGATGAAAAAGTTTGAGTTGAGCATAATTCACCTACCCGTTGGTTTTTCTTTTCAGTTCTTTTTCGCTGGGGGGCACTTTGAACCGATAAATAAAATTTTTCTTTTTCTTGATATAGCTTTTCTTAGTCATAGTTAGGGACTTTTCCTTGCGATGGATGGATGACGACCGTCTTGAGGGAAAATTAGTCAATATGTTTGTTTGTGAACCCTTAGCTGATTGATGGCTTGATGTTCTTGTTATGTGCTATACATGATTGTGAGATGCAAGAGTTGTTAATTTTGAAGCATGCGTAACAGTTGTATAACTCTATTTGAGACACCTAGTCTCTTGAATGTGACTCGATGTGCTTAAAGTTAAATTTCTCATTCTTGTGATTAGTTGAGTTAAGAGTCTGCTGAATTTGTCTTGAATTGAGCATGTGCTGTGAGTGTAAGGATTTTGAATAGTCCATGCTACTACGTAGTGTATAGAACTTTCTTGGTGTGTATACAAAATGAAATGAGGGATGTTGATTGTACGAGATGATTTAGGCATTTCTTTGAATGAGCCTAATTTTTATCCCTCGCTTTACCTACCTTGAATGTATGATCCTAGTTAGCCCCATTGAGCCTCTAGCCTATTCTTTGCTAGCCACAAAATGAGCATAATCCTTTCTTATCATTAGCCTTGAATTTTATCCAAAACTCCTAAGCTCTTAAGTGAAAATGCAAAAGAAGTTAAGGAGTGAGAAGTTGGAATGAGAAGGAAAATAGTAGTTGTGGGAGTTAAAGAGAAGACTAGAGGTGCACTTGTTTAAAAAACATAAAAAAGAGTCAATAAGGAGTAAAGGAAGAAAAGAGCGAAAAATATGATCACTCGCGCTCTCGATCGGCCACTAACTCCGGGGCGTACTTTAATAGACCAGTGAAGTCAAGGGCGTACTCCTGTACCGTCCTCTTTCCCTGATTGAGATTCACGAACTCAGCTGCTTTCAACTCCCTCATCTCACGAGGGAAAAATTGATCTAGAAAGGCAACTTGAAACTCCTCCCAAGTGATAGGGCCTACTCCGGCTGCCCTACTATCTTTCCACTCTCGAAACCAGACGTGTGCGACCGCCTTCAGCTGATATGAGGACAAATCAGCACACTCAAACTCCATTCACCCCCATGACCTGGGTGATCATTACAATTTCGTCGTTAAACTCCTGTGGATCCTCGTCCACCTTGGAACCAAGAAACTCTAGCGAGCTCATCCTCAAGAAATCTATTACTCGAGTTGCCGCCACATTTCCATTTTGTAGAACATGTGCCACCACCTGCTTGTTGACTTCAGCGGTCAAGGCCTGTGCTAGCAACTAAATGGTTGCTCGGAATTAAGCATGGGCAACCAGCTTCGGTGCATTGAGCTCCTGGACTGGTGGGGCTTGTTGGTGTCCGTCTCCGTTGCCATCCCCATGGACGTTTCCATTCCCATTCCTCCTACCATTAACTCTGCAGGAAGCCGTGGTTCTTCAATTGCGAATAGCACAAGTTCGAAGGATAGGGAGATATTTCATCGCACGACATTGATCATGAAAGAAGGGAAAATTTCTGAAATGTCTCGTAGCCTTTTCGTCATAAGTGTGGTGCGCTTCACACCCATGAAGAAGACTCTACTTAACGCGACTTTCAGACACCCTAGGACACTTCAGACCTATTTTGCTGATACTAAGTTTGTCACGGCTCGAACATTGGCCTGGATCAAGACACGAGCAAGGAGCCCTAAGAGACTCCAAGTCGACCCATGGCATGAACATACATTTAACTCAGTCAATTAAAGAAGAAGAATTAACATATTAAATATAGCATAAGTTTGAAATAAGCATAACATCATAAATAAACAGGAATCTAAAGCAGATTACATTCTATTGTCTGAAAAGTCTCTAAGTCTGATGAGCTAATCGGACAAGACCCCCAACTAACACTCTAAAGCTGAAAACTAAAGATACTCAATCATAACTGAAATAAAGAGAGGCCCTCGACAGATGAGGACTCACCAATAGGGACTGATGCTAACTCCAAAAGTTGGCTAGTATGGGGCTGAGTCTGATGATTAGAGCCTGTATCATAAAATGATACAGCATAGAGTATGCAGTCAGTATGTGAAATGTGCCGAACATGTAAGATAAGTAAAACCACTTAAATAAGTAAAATCATTTAAAAAATGCATAATGTAAAACATGATCAAGATAAGAATCTGAGAGTAGGGCTTGCATGCTCTTTTCTGAAATCATGATCTCACCGTAACATAACATCATAGGTGAATCGAATGACCCAAAGATGAAATTTGATAATCATAAGTAAAACTGAACGTTTGGTCAAACCTCTTTAAAAAGATATATGCATATATATATATATATCATGAGTGATAAGCATGCATAACTGAAATCATAAGGAATAATGGGAGACTTGTTAGATTATGGGGGTGACTGGGGAGGAGTGTTCTGATTTTGCCTCATATCAGTTGAAGAGGGTTGCGCGCATTTGGTTCAAACAGTGGAAGGATAGTAGGGCAGTCGGAGTAGGCCCTATCAGTTGGGACGAGTTTCATACCGAATTTCTAGATCGATTCTTCCCTCATAAGATGAGGGAGATGAAGGAGGCCGAATCGTGAATCTAAAGAAGGAAAAGATAACGGTATAGGAGTATTCCTTAGAGTTCACTCGTCTGTCCAAGTACTCACTAGAGTTAGTGGTTGATCAGAGAGATCGAGTGAGCAGGTTTGTTCATGGGGTGGCGGACTATCTAGAAAAGGATTTTCAGACTGTGATGCTTCATCAGGATATGTGTAACACCCCAAAACTCTCAAAGACTAGACCCAAAACTAGTGAGTTTAGATATTTCAATGCCCCGAACTTTTAGGCTATGTTTGGAACCATTCTATATGTATGTATAGGTTTGATCCCAATGAATTCTATGGATTCTAGGTGTTAATATCTATCCCCAAGTGTTATAAGTGCAATGGATGCAAATTAAGGTCATAAGGAACTTCTAGCACAAAGTTGAGTTGAGACCCTTCTTATCGATTTAGTTTTCGTACAAGTTCTAGCAAGGGTCAATTTATAACTACTATAGATCCCTTTTTACAACGTTTTTATGGTTTATTCAATACATCAAATTGAAGCCCTTTGAGTCTTCTTTCCAACTCATCCAACCTTGCATTAATCGGAGTTCGGAGTAAAAAGTTATGAGCAATTTGGTAAAACGGCACCAGCATCACAGAATGATTCGTTACGTGACTCATTAAGTCACCTAACGACTCGTTAAGTGACCCGTCAAATGGCCAAAATTGCTGGAAAACTTTACTTCCAAATGGTACTTCACGACTGGTCAAGTGACCCATTAAGTCACCTCACGAATCATTAAGTGATTCGTTAAATGGAAAAATTTCATGGAAATCCCAGTGGACTTCACGGATTGGACTCACGACTCATCTAGTACCTCAGAAGTCGTGATGTCCCTCGTGAAGACTGGCATGGTCCTTTTTCCTATGAAATTTTAGGGGTGTTTTCTAAAATCCTATGTTACTGACTTCTAAACTATGTCGTTTTGACTATTATTTGGGATATTTTTAAGGGTTTCATCTAGTCTAATCTCTCATTCTGTCAAGATACCCTCTAAAACCCTTCTTCCTCCTCTCTCTCAAGGTTAAAGGATTCTTCAAAGAGCTATTCAAATACTTCAAGGTCAAGTTTAAGTGGGAGATTCTTCGAAGAAGGTATGCGAGTTTTTCAACAAGGATATTCTTCCATCCTTGTGCCCCAAAATATTTTATCAAAAGCCCAATTTCAGTTATTCTAGAAAAGCATGACCTAGGGTTTAAATTGATGGGTTATTTCTTCAATTTTTTCTTGAATTCTAAAACCCACTAGAGTTATGATCTAATTGTGATTATAAACTATTTGAATATCTTGAATTATGTGCTAGATGGTGAGAATGTATGATGTTAGAATGTTCTTCATGAAAGGGCTTGAATGGTGATTGGGGTTTTATTATTATTCAATCAATTGAATCCATGACTAGCATCCATGTACGAAATATGTGAAAGAATTCCCAAATAGTTATAGTGCGTTATTTGCTAAATATGTCGAAATGAGATTAGAGTGTACGGGCTTGATTAATTGAATGTAAAATATGTATTCTCCTTATGCTTTCGATGGAACTGATTGGGTATGAGGTAAATTTACGATAATGGCTTAATTAATGCATCTTTCTCATAAATTTGGGTAAATCTCGAAATAGGTCTTATGAAATGAAAATATATGCTTCTGACATGATCTCGTTGTAAATGTAAGTTATGATTTAAGTATATGGCTTTCTGTAAATCTAGAATATATGAATCAATGTACGCATGTTGAGGTACGAATAGGACATATGGATCATGAATGACTCTATGATACATGTCAAATGAGATGAAAGACATAAATGTTGTGGAAGTATAATGCATGATGTGAATCTATAGATGCTCACTAATGTAAGACGTTTGAATAAATACTGATATGGCTCCATGACGATATGAATTATGATAATGAAGCACGAGAATGATATTTCAGAATGTTGGGCTTGTTGTTAGTAGAAAGTAGGCCCAATCCTTTCGAAATGAGTGTTGTATGATGAAAGCAGTGTATGTTCGTGTTTTTGACTAGCTGTAGTAGCATAGACCAGATATACAATGCCAGATCAGTACTCCTCATGTTCTAGGAGTCTCCATAGTCAAGAATGTCTCCCTTGGTCAGTCCGGCATCATCCATAGCAGAGAGTGACTCCCTAGTTCAGTCGGGATCCACCATAGCAGAGAGTGACTCCCTAGTTCAGTTGCGATCCTCCATAGAAGAGAGTGAATCCCTAGTTCGGTCGGGATCCTCCATAGCACCGAGTGACTATATAGATCAGTTGGGATCCTCCATAGCAGAGATTGACTCCCTAGCTCAGTCAGGATTCCTCTATAGTAGAGAATAACTCCCTAGGTTAGCAGGGACTCTCCATAGTAGAGAATGAATCCCTTAGTTATGTTATCGGTATGATTCAGTTCCGTATGATTCAAATTTCAAATTATAATGGATTTAAATAATGAAAATCTGACTCAGTTACCAGTAGTGATCCAATACAGTGTGTGATGCTAGATTCAAATTTAGCTCTTGTTAAATGTCCAGAACTTGACCCTTATGCATGAGTTCGATGATGTTTCAGAACATGAGATCTAAAAGAAAGTTCCATATATATATGTGTGTGTGTGTGTATGTGACTCATAAGAGGATTTTTGCATGTTAAATCAGTTATGTCGATGTACCTTTGTTATTTCCTTATCGTATATTTGAATATTTAATTATTTATGTTATCCTGCATGCTCAGTACATTCCAAGTACTGACCGCACACCTTTATGTGCTATATCATTTCATGATATAGGTTCAGGTTTCCAGACTTAGCCTCATGGTTAGATATGCTTCATTCCCTCTCAGCTGCTAGTGGTGAATCCTTATCTCCCAAGGACGTGAATTATGTTTACATTTTCGTTATGTTTTAGTCTTAAGATTTTAGGAGTTAGCTGGGGGCTTGTCCCAACAACTCATCAGTTTAGTAAAAGGATTTCAGACGTTTCTAGATAGATTCAGTGTTGTATCAAAGTGTTGTTACAATTGTTCTTATGATTCCTTATTAGACTCTTGCAATTAGTTCCCGCTCAGTTATGTCATTAGTTGTTCTATAGTTAAGTGTTATGCTATGATTATGCCATGGGTCTACTAGGAGCTTTTCGGGGTTCTTTGCCCCCTGTTACGGCTAGGGTTTGAACTCGGGTCATGACAATATGGGTTTTCCTCAGATAGTCTTATACACCCAGCAGATGGAGGCGGTTCATGTGATAGAGAGAGAGAGGCCAAGAGGGTCAGGATATATAGTTATGGGTTCTCTCAATAGAGACCAGGTGGTGGACACCGTCAACAGTCCCACCAGAGATCGTCAACCCCGTAATCGTTGGCTATGAGTGTGCCATCAAGATCTAGGAATGACTAGAGAGGATGAGCATCAGGCTCTAGAGGCCAGAGAATCAGATCCACATATTCCAGTATCCCAGTTTGTGAAAAGTATGGTCGGAGACACATGGGTTAGTGTTTGGCGGGTATAGGTGCTTGCTTCGGGTTTGGGAAGCCTGGACATATGCTCATAGATATCCTAGAAGCTAGATAGGGCCATGATAGGGGTCAAGGCCCAGCTGCTAGTTCAGCAGCTCCACTAGCACACCCCGCTCAGCAGGGGGCTTCGACTAGCATAGGTGGCGGACAGCGCCAAAATAGATTTTATGCCCTAGCATCCTGTCAGGAGTAGGAGGTCTCCCCATACGTAGTCTCTGGTATGTTACGAGTTTTATGCCTTGATGTATATGCTTTGTAAGATCCAGGGGCTACTTTGTCCTTTGTGATGCCCTATGTGGCTAGTAGTTTCAGAGTCAGTCCCGAAATCTTGTCAGAACCCTTCTCAATCTCTACTCCAGTGGGTGATTCAGTTGTACCTAGATGGTGTATAGGAATTTCCTGGTCATAGTCCTTCAGAAAGTCACCTCAGTAGATCTAGTAGAGTTAGACATGACAGACTTTGATGTTATCCTCGGCATGGATTGGATATTTGCATGCTACGCCTCAGTTAATTGTAGAACTAGTATGGTAGAGTTTTGATTTCCGGGTGAGCCAGCCTTAGAATGGAAGGGTAGTTCAACTATGCCTGTAGGTTCTTTAATTTCCTACCTTAAGGCCAGAAAGATGATCTCCAAGGGTTGTGTGTACTATCCAGTTAGGGTTAAGGATGCTACGTCCGAGACCCCGACTATCTAGTCCGTTCTAGTAGAATGTGAGTGCTGGTTGGAATTACCAGTCCTCCNTTAGGGTTAAGGATGCTACGTCCGAGACCCCGACTATCTAGTCCGTTCTAGTAGAATGTGAGTATCCAGAAGTCTTCCCATATGATCTACCGGGAATCTCTCTCGAGTGGGAGATTGATTTTGGTATTGACCTTATTCCTGATACGTAGCCTATATCTATTCCTCCTTACATAATGTCTCTCGCCGAGTTAAAGGAGTAGTTGAAAGATCTGTTAGACAAGGTTTTATCAGACCGAGAAAATCCCCATGGGGTGCACCAGTTCTCTTCGTCTGCAAGAAAGATGGTTCTCTTCTTATGTGTATTGATTATCGGTAATTGAAAAAGGTCACCATCAAGAACAGGTATCCCTTCCCCAAAATTGATGATTTGTTCGACCAGCTTCAGGGTGCTAAGTTCTTTTTGAGGATAGATCTCAGATCTAAATACCATCAGCTCAGGGTTTGGGAGAATTATATCCCCAAGACGGCCTTCACGACGTGGTATAGTCATTACAAGTTTGTAGTTATGTCTTTTGGACTAAAGAATGCTCCTACATCTTTTAAGAATTTGATGAACAAGGTGTTCAAGAAATATTTGTATATGTTCGTGATTGTGTTCATAGACAACATCCTGATATACTCTTGGCGTGAAGAGGAGCATGCCGCTTATTTGAGGGTGGTGCTACAGACTCTCAAGGATCACCAATTATATGCTAAATTCAGCAAGTGTGAGTTTTGGTTGAACTCAGTGGCATTTTTTGGCCATGCGGTGTCAAGTGAAGGTATAAAGGTGGACTCTCTGAAGATAGAAGCGGTGAAGCATTGGCCTAGACCGGTGAATCCTTCAGATATGAGGAGCTTCTTATGCTTAGCCGGTTATTATCGTAGATTTATTGAGGGATATTCATCTATTGCAGCGCCATTGACCAAATTGACCCAAAAGGAAATGAAATTCCAATGGTCGGATGCTTTTGAGAGGAGCTTCCAGCAGTTGAAGACTCGACTAACCTCGGCACCTGTGTTAGCCCTACCTGAGGGTACGTATGGATTTATGGTTATTGTGATGCTTCTTGGATCGTCCTTGGTTGTGTGTTGATGCATTATGGTATAGTAATAGCATACGCTTTCAGGCAGCTGAAGGTTCATGAAAAGAATTACCCAACCCATGATCTTGAATTGGCGGCGGTGGTATTTGCCTTAAAAATTTGGAGACACTATTTGTATGGTGTCCATGTGGATGTGTTCACGGATTACAAAAGAACACAATATGTGTTTGCCCAGAAGGACCTAAATCTGCAGCAAAGAAGGTGGTTGGAGCTACTAAAAGATTATGATATGGTGTCCTTTACCATCCGGGAAAGAATAACATGGTAGAAGATGCTCTTAGTAGGCTTTCTATGGAGAGTGTGTCCCATATAGATGAGGGGAGGAAAGAGCTAGTGAAGGATGTGCATCAGCTTGCACGGTTGGAAGTTCATTTGGTTGACTCGACCGATGGGAGTGTTATAGTTTAGAACGGGTTGGAATCATCCTTGGTGACTGATGTGAAATCTAGACAAGATGAGGACCCTAGTTTGGTAAAGTTGAAGGAAGCCGTTCAAAACCAGAAGGTAGAGGTCTTCTCCAAAGGGGGAGATGGTGTGCTTTGATATCAGGGTTGCATGTGTTTCGGATGTTGATGATTTGAGAGATCGAATATTGCACGACACTCGTGGCTCAAGATATTCGATGCATCCAGGTTCAACCAAGATGTACTGTGACCTACGGGAAGTCTATTGGTGGAATGGCATGAAGAAGGACATAGCATAATTTGTGGCTAAGTGTTCGAACTATCAACAGGTGAAAGTGGAGCATCAAAGACTGGGAGGTGTGCTTCAAGACATCAGTATCCCTACAGGGAAATGGGAGGAGAGCAATATGGACTTCATCACAGGGTTGCCTCGCACTCATCGACATTACGACTCCATTTGGTTGGTTGTGGATAGGTTGACCAACGCCGCTCACTTTCTATAGGCCAAAACCACTAATTTAGTGGAGGATTATGCCAAACTATACATTTGAGAGCTAGTTCGGTTGCATTGAGTGCCCTTGTCCATCATATCAGTCAGAGGTACTCAGTTTACCTCCTTGTTTTGGAGATTGTTTCCAAAGGGACTTGGTACTCAGGTCAAGCTCAGTACAACACTTCACCCGCAAACGGATGGTCAAGCAGAGTGGACTATTCAAATGACCAAGGACATGTTGAGAGAATGTGTGATTGACTTCAAGGGTAGTTGGGATAATCATTTGCCTCTTATTTAGTTTTCGTATAACAAAAGCTACCATTCCAACATTCAGATGGCTCTGTTTGAGGCTCTCTATGTGTAGAGGTGTAGATCACCTATTGGTTGGTTTGAAGTCGGTGAAGCTGCAATGATAGGACTGGATTCATTCCATGAGGCCATGTAGAAAGTTCAGCTCATAAGGGATAGATTGAAAATAGCTCAGAGTCGCCAAAAGTCCTATGTGGATGTGAGAAGGAGAGAACTTGAGTTTTGAAGTCGATGACTGGGTGTTTCTAAAGGTGTCTCCCATTAAGGGAGTGATGAGGTTCAGGAAGAAAGGAAAACTCAGTCCCCGTTATGTTAGCCCGTACTAGATTGTGAAACGTGTTGGCAAGGTGGCATATGAATTGGAGTTGCCCTCAGAATTAGCTTCTGCTCATCCTTTTTTTCATGTATCACTCTTAAAGAAGTGTTTGGGTGATCCAGTGCTGGCTGTTCTGGTGGAGAGTATAGGTGTCAAAGACAAGCTTAGTTTTGAAGAGGTTCCGATGGAGATACTGGATCGATAGGTTCACAAGCTAAGAACAATGAAGTAGCGTCAATTAAAGTTTTATGGAGGAATCAGCATGTTGAGGGAGATAATGGGAAGCCGAAGCAGATATGATGGCTAGATACCCATATCTATTCCCTTCCGGCTCAGTTTTAGCTTGAGGTAATAGTTTTTACCTAAAACTCTATTCAGTTTCATGTTCAGTTCATTTTTCCAAGTTTCTTTCATGTCAAAGCATGTATGTTTGATTCATGAATTCAATTCAGTTATGTAGTTTAGTGTGGATGTACTCATTCCGATAGTTTTCAGCTTATATGATCAGTATTTCAATACGATGATTGCATTTATCTCCTTTTCTGTATGATTTTCAACATTCGAGGAAGAATTTTCCGAAGGGGGAGATATTGTTATACCCCGAAAATCCGAAGATTAGACCTGGGAGTTGAAATGGAGAAAATAAGTTTATCTGCACCAAGTGACAGAACAAGTCATCTTGTCACCCATCAGGATGACAAAGGTCATTATGTGACTCGTGGTTAGGAGTTGTACTTAAGTTGGAATTCAGGTTTTTGGGTCACCGCGGACACGACCACGAGTCGTGGTCAAGGTTGGTGGAAGGAAATAGAAAAATGGGCAGTAAAGGCAACGGGAGGTGACCACGGGTCATGGTCACCAGTAACGACTCATTAAGTCCCCCATGATGAGCCCCAGTGAAGTTTTTGCAGTGTACATGACGACTTGTTGCCACGACTAATGACCAGTAATAACGACTCATCATGACCCTCGTTAGGACTGGCAGTCTATTTTTCCCTGTGCATTTAGCAAGGGGTTTTCCATAATTTCTATGATTCTAAGGCCTAAACTATGTCGCTTTAGGCTCCGAATAATGAGTTTTAAGAAGGGTAAGTTCATTCTAAGCCATTCCTTTTCATGCATGCAAGCTTAAAAGTCGAAAGAGGTGATTAAGCTTAATTTCATCCAAGTTCTTCTCAATTCTTCCTTGGGCAATCAGCGGAGTTGTAGAATTAGATTCTCTCAAGTATGTAGGTTTATGAATGGGTGAATTTGTTCACGCCCATGCCCAATCCCTCTCTAATTCATGAAAATCAATATATTGATCCTTGGGGTTTTAACCCAATGCATGAATTTCCTAAGTTTCTACAATAAGTATGATCTAAGCATGTTTATAATATTGAATTATGATTCATGGGAAAGTTTTACAATGTTTTCAATTATAAATCATGTTTTCATGTTTTTTAAATTATGATGCCCATCCATAAGAAGTTCATGAATATTGAGATCTATGATGTATTTTCAAGTATGATGAGATATTTATGAGAATAGCATATTTTCAAGTTACCCATGTCTGTAATCATATTTTCAAGTGAATCACGTATTTTCAAGCATGTTTAAGTATTGGGCAAGCCAATATGTTGAAGTATGATTTATGACTTCACAAATTAGCTTACCACATGGTTTTGCAGTCAAGACTCCCAATTATGTTTAGCTTGTGATATGGTTTGAGCTAAGGCTCCTCATGTATGATTTCAGATTTTATGTGTATATAATAATTCAGCTTCACCAGTAGCCGATGGTCAGCTTCATTGAAAAACGATAGAGAGCATATGCATGTCTTTTGGAGTAGTGTCTAGCATCGAGTAGGCTAAGAGTTAGTCAACCCTATGCCTCATAACTACGAGCTAACGTAGGTATGATCAGATTATCTGAGACCCCCTTTGTGAGCTTTCCCTTGCCCCAAGGGGCAACCATCTTGATATCAATATCATGGTAGCTTCTTTTGCCCTGGAAAGGATTTAGGCAGCTCTTCCTGCTTTATTGTGATAGCCGGGACCACGTAAGCTCTATCGTGGTAATGTCTATTATATGAAGAG
>JACEIK010004325.1:81483-124150 GCA_018107945.1 Datura stramonium
CTATTGATATATGATGTGTCGGGAATTAACGACATATCTTGCTTCATTTTATAGCATTTTGCATGTCCATAGGAGTTAAATTAAGTGAAAACTAACTTTATTATGCTATGTTTCAGGAACTCAAGCAATGAAAAGATAAAAGGAGTTTAGCCCAAAAAAATGCTCAAAGGATGAGGAACAAATGAATTGTCTGTCTAAAAGACAACTCGCATCATCTATCATCCATTCCCAGCTGCAAATTCAAAAAACCTAGCTAATAGGGTCCTTTCAATATGGAAGGATAGACTGTCTTCCCAAAGGACAGTCCGTCAATTGAAGAATGGACTCGAGCTATGAAGAATGAGATCCCTAAAGTATGGTGCAACGTACAGAACGTCTTTCTGTCCCTGTAAACCTGACACTCAAATGATTGAATTAAAATAGCTTTTTGGGACATAGTATAAATACATTTTTCTGATTATTTTTAAGGAGCTTTTTCATTAATTAGTTCATACTTAGAGTAGAGAGTATAAATTAGCTAGTTACTCCAAGTTTTCAAAGTATACTTGTAACTTGAAGATTTCAATTCATCTATTGAAGATATCAATTTCAATTGGTAATCATGTCTAACTACTTAAATTTTCTTCTTCTTCTTACTATGGGTAACTAAATCCAGATCTAGGGTTATGAATCCAATGGGTTGTGAACCGTAATGATCCCAATTTGGTAAAATTAAGTTTGGGCTTATGAACATTTGATTAATTTATGCTTTGTAATGTGTGATTGGTGATGAGAATCATCCAATCCTGTCCAATTAGCTTTATGAGGATTGAGAGAGAAAATTTAGGTTGGATTAGCATCAACCAACAATAACTCAAGGAATAACCCTTTTTTAATAGATTCTCTTTGACATAGGTTGCATTACAATTGGCAAAAAGTAATTGGGTAGAAGGGAGTTCTCTTTAATTTGACAAAACAGAAATAGATTGACACCTATGGTGCTATTCAAACATACCCATGGGTTGCCTAAGTAAATTTATTGCATATTTAGCCCTAGCCCATTCATAATCATTCCATATTGGGTGATTTTGGGGGATTAATCCATATTTGGGTCCACTTTCTTAGAATTATCTCTAATTGATTACAACGCTAACATATTGCACTCTTTAGCCGTAATTAAATTTCCCTTCACTTAATTCGAATAAACTCTAATCTTGTAATACTTTATTGTCTAGTACTAGATAGTCTGGACTTTGAGTAGATCTTTTGTCATTATGTTCGTAACATGGGACAAGGAATCCCGAGAGATCCCAAGTCAACCCATGGCACAAGCATACATCTAACTTCATATCACTTAAGGCGGAATACTGAACATGTGACATAGAGGAAACATAAACATAACATAGCATGTCATAACATTTGAAAAATACTTAGAAATACAGATCAATTGAGTATTACATATGGTCTGAAAGCCTCTATCACATAAGATGGGTTGATGGGACAACATCCCCAACTAACCCAGCACAACTGAAACTAAAGAACATCATCAATGTCTAGACATAGGACCCTCGGAACATGAGGACTCACCAACAACGTGGGTAGCTAATTCTGAGATGGACTAATGATGGGGATGAGCCTGAGAGCTGGGTTCTGTATCATGAAATGATACAGCATAAAAAGTATGCGGCCAGTACGTGGAATGTACCAAGTATGCAAGGTAAGTAAAACGGACATTTAAAATATATAAAACTCATAAATGATCATAAGAGTGGGACAACATGCTCATGACATAAATATCATAACATAACATAAGGCTCAAGATTTTCAAAACATTCATAATACAATCGTAATCATAATCATAAGAGAAAAGATTTATTTAACATGACTTGAGCCAATATATATAATCATAAACATGCATAAATCATGAGGAATAGTGGGAGATTCTCTTAACTAGCATACCCCATACGAGCACACATGGAGCCCGACTTGTAACCCTAGTCGGGAGGGTGTTCGTATCTTGCAAAGGGTAGAAACATGAAAGACATGATCACCCATGAAAAGCACCATTTGGGCCAGGGATAGTCACAAGGGAGGTCCCAACATATCCTTTGGTGGCACATAGTTTATGAGATCCGGGGCAGAACCTAGGCCCCGAACGTACTCGGTGTTAAATACTACTCCCAAAATATATATAGTGTTCATAGTATAATATGCATGAATTCATAGGCTAGTTAAATCATAATAATCATGAACATATACATACATGAACTAGCCATGACATAAGGCTCGTGAGACGGTTAAAACATAATTCCTAAATCATAGGTTTCATGCATACTTGAAAATCATACATGTAACTTGTAAATCATCAAATCATAATGCGTATTTAAATAAATCAATATTTCAAATCATAAATCATGCTGGGTTTGTAAATATCAACAATTTAAGTAAAGGTCATAACTCGATTCACCATAGATCATACATAATTAGGCTTAATTTAGTAGAAATTGAAATCAATAATTTTATAATCAAAGTAATTTTAAAATATGATAAAAATTCATAGAGTATGATGTAAATCACAATATAGAACAACCCATTGGTAAATTATTAAAATTCCACAAGATTTGAGTTAAAACCCCATAAGATTTTTGATCAATTTTTCATAAATTAATAGTGATTGGGCATAGGTATGAATGGAAACACCCATTCATAACCTTACATACCTGGTTTGATGATTCCTTGACTTGTCTTGAAGTTCCAAGAGGAATTGAGAAGTTGGAGCTCCTTCGTGAGAGAAAATCTAATCTAAATATGTTTAAAGAGAGTAAGGATTTAGGCTAGGTTAATCCCTTTAATCTAACCTTAAAAAATTCCAAAATGATGTCATTTAGGAGTTAGAAGCACTGGAGTTCACCAAACTTCCCCAAAAATAACGAAATAAAACTTGTAACTGGAAGTTACCATGACCAAAAATACGGGTCGTAGGTTGCTTGTACGACTCGTACTTAGAGTCGTACCATGCCTGCCGCAGCTTCACTAAATCACTCATAACTTCTTACTCCGAACTCTGATTGGCGCAAGGTCGAATGTGTCTGAAAGAAGACTCAAAGGGCTTAAATTTTATGTGCTGAATCACCCAAAAACATTTGGTAACGTGAGAGCTATGATCGGTTGAAGTTGACCCTTATACGAACCAATATGAAAAACTCAACCGGCAAAAAGGCTCTCAACTCAACTTCATGCTACAGGTTCCTTAAGACCTTAATTTGCATCCTGTGCAATTATTACACTTTAGAATTAATATTAACAACTTGTTTTCATAAATTAATTGGGTTTGAGTCTATCCACATACCTAGAAGGGTTCCTAACTTAGCCCGAAAGTCCGAGGCATTATAATATACCAACTCACGACTAAATCAACGATTCACACTATCATATTATGACTCGTACCATGTGTCATACCACCAAACTATGATTTCCTCCAGTGACTAATGAGTCCATTCTTACCTAACTCTCTGAATATTCCCACGATCCATACCACCATCCATAACTCCATCCTACGAGTCGTACTATTGCCCGTATAATCATTAACATTATAACTCCAAATACTTGCAACGACTTCTGGCCATGGGTCATACCCACATACTATGACTCATAGTGGGGACTCATCGTTGGGAAACAACTTAACTGATCTGGACCATGGGTCTTCCTACGACCCGTACTACCAACCTATGACTCGTAGGTTGAGTCGTACTGAAGTAAATGTTTCCAACTTTTCTTGCTGATCACACTTCAAATCTCAAGTCTTGTCTTAGGAACTTTTGAGGTATTACATTTGAGGGGTTCGACCCAACTCCTCGTTGGCTTTTATATTTGCAGTGATCGCTTATACTACTCAATATTGGAAGTAGATTTGAACGACATCAAACATTATGGCATCGTTGTCGGGGACTACATCATTAGCCCTTTCTATCCCTAAATTTCTAATTTTGTTGCTTAGATCTATTTTGTACCTCTTTTTTTGTTTTTGTCTCTTGTTATTCGATCATGCCTGCTCTTCTGCTCGGAGATTTGAAAAATGTGTTCACAGATGTAAATAAGGAAGTTGACTATTCGAGCACGATCATCCCACCAAGGGTAAATGCCTTTTCATTAAATATTGACAGGAGAATTTACTATGCCTCAGGTAGAGGGATAGTTTTTCAACTCCATGGATGATGACTCCCATCAGTACATGTAAATTTTTTGGGAGGAGTTCAACCTCCACAAGAAAAATAATATTTCTTATGATGCTATCCGGCTGTGAGTGTTCAAATACCTATTTGCTGGTGAGACAAGGGATTGGATGCATAGACTCCTTCAAAACTCAATTCATACTTGGAAGGAGATCTATATGTTGATCTAATGGGGTTTTAACCCAATGCATGAATTTCCTATGTTTCTACCATGAGTATGATCTAAGCATGTTTCTATTATTGAATTATGATTCATGGAAAAGTTTTACAATGTTTTCAATTAAAAATCATGTTTTCAAGTTTTATAAATTATGATGCCCATCCATGATAAGTTCATGAAAGTTGAGATCTATGATGTATGTTCAAGTATGATGAGTTATTTATGAGAATAGCATATTTTCAAGTTACCCATGTATGTGATCATATTTTTAAGTTACCCATGTATGTGATCATGTTTTCAAGTTACCCATGTATGTGATCATGTTTTCAAGTGAATCAAGTATTTTCATAAATGTTTAAGTATTGGGCAAGCCTATATATTCAAGTATGATTTATGACTTCACGAATTAGTTTACCACATGGTTTTGGAGTAAAGACCGCCAATTATGTTCAACTTGTGGTATGGTTTGAGCCAAGGCTCCTCATGTATGATTTCAGATTTTATGTGTATATGATTATTAAGCTTCGTCACTAGAAAATGATCAGCTTTGTTGAAAAATGATGGAGATCATATGCATGTTTTTTTGTGTAGTGTCTAACACCGAGTAAGCTAAGGATCAATCTACCCTATGCCTCATAACTACGAGCCAACGTACGTATGATCAGATTTTCTGGGACCTCCTTTGTGAGCTTTCCCCTGTCCCAAGGGGCCTTCAGCTTGATATCGATATCATGGTAGCGTCTTTAGCCCTGACAAGGCTTCAAACGGCTCTTCCCACTTAAGTGTGATAGTTGGGACTACGTAAGGTCTATCGTGGTAATGTCGGTTATATGGCGAGTCTCCCATTGTTCCTCATGATTTCATCTATGCATGTTTATCATTCATGATATACATATATATATGTTCTAAAGTAGGTTTGACCCAATGTTCAGTTTTAGTTATGATTATCAGATTTCAGCTTTGGGTCATTCGATTCAATTATGATGTTCAGTTCAGTTATGTAACGATCATGATTTCAGAATATAGCATGCATGCCCTACTCTTAGATTCTTATCTTGATTATATTTCATATTATGAATGTTTTAATAATTGTACTTATTTAAGCAGTTTTACTTACCTTGGAAACTCGATACATTCCAAGTACTGACCGCATACTCTATGTTGTATCGTTTTATGATACAAGCTCCGATCTTCAGGCTCAGCCCCATCACTATCCAGTTCCAAAGTTAGCATCCAGTCTCTATTGGTGAGTCCTCATCTGCCGAAGGCCTCTTTCTATTCAATTATGTTTACGTATTTTCAGTTTCAGACTTAGATAGTTAGTTTGGGTCTTGTCCCATCAACTCATCAGAATTAGAGACTTTTATGACATTGATTGTATTCAGATTCAGACTCATATTGTATGTTTAGATTTTATGTTATGTTTAGACTTCCGCTATATTTATGATGATTGATCGTCCATTTTTATCGGTTAAGTTATAAGTTATATTCATGCTATTGGTCGACTTGGAGCCTCTCAAGGTTCCTTGTCCCGTGTCTCGATCCGGTCCTATGTTCGAGTTGTGACACCTGACAATGCTTCAGCAAACTGCTTATAAATTTTTACTCCGAAATTCGATTGATGAAAGGTCAGATGCATTGGAAGACAACTCAAAGGGATTCAATTTGATGTGCTGGCACACCCAAAAATACTTTCTAAAATAGGAGTTATGGTAGTTTAAAGTTGAAGCTTGTAGGAACTTTTATGAAGACTCAATCGGTAGGAAGCTCTCAACTCAACTCTAGTCCAGAGGTTCCTTATGACCTTAATTTTTTCCCAATGCACTTTTCACACTTAATAATTTATCAAAACAACTTGTTTCTATGAAATTTATTGGTATTGGTTCTATCCACATACCTAGAACAGTTTCAAACTTAGCCCGAAAATCTGAGGCGTTACCATATCATAACTCACGACTGAAACAATGATTTGTATCATCATACCACAGTTCATGGTGATTATTCTTGTCATGGATCTTGGTACAATTTTTGCCACACCATCACAAGTCGTACTAAGACTCTTGTTGAGGGGAAATTCCTATTTTTGTGATGGTTCATACTCCATATTTGGGGTATAGTCTTAGGAACTTTTCGGAGTTACACCATCACTCAGGCAAACTCTATGAGAGTAATTTATAATAAACCTCAAAATCAAATAAAAAATTGCATAAAACCTTACAAATGTGCCTCTCCATTCCGACAAGCCTAAGAATACTCTCAATCTATCAAGAACATACTCTATGTGAATATGTGCTACAGATNCAAGCCTAAGAATACTCTCAATCTATCAAGAACATACTCTATGTGAATATGTGAGTCTATTGATACTCATATCGCCATGCTTCCTCCAATGTTTAAAATGTCAACCTCATGCCCCGAAGGTCAAAACACTAATTTTATTTCAAAGTCAGTGTACTCATAACAAAAAGGTCTCAAAAATAAAATTTCATCAAAAATCAAGACTGACCCAAACTCCAAATCATCAATATATGATTTCTCAACTTTAGATTTTAAAATAAGCATTTTCTATTTTGAAAAAAATTAGACTAGGTTCTTTTTAGAGATCTGGGGAACAAAACTACGCTTAGTGTATTCCGTCACAGAATGACGTGAACCTCTGTGCAATTGGTATCGCATCAAGACCCTATGCGGTGAACTTCTGCATAATGTACACCACGCCTCGCTACTCATTATGTGTCATAGTGAGCAAATTTTGCAAAGTTCTCCCTACCTTTAACCATGGCACGATCGCCAGTCGCAATGAACTTTCGAGCAATGGCAAAAACAATTCACTTCCTGATGTGATCAACAGTTACAAAAATATTTTTTATTTAGGTAAGGCGTGCAAAACGTCTTTTAACAAACTAGGGTCAACAAGAAGTTTGATGCATTAGGATTTAAATATGAGCAGAGTGTCAACTAGTACCACACATTCTTATTAATATCACACTATTTATGCAAATTTATTCCTCTCAATGCTTCAACACTTCGTGTGGAAATGCTCGACACTACTATAATATAACACTTTTTTAATATTAGTAGTAGTGCTTTGAAGAAAATATATACAAAGTTGACAGTTTCTTGTGTAACAAAATAGAGCCAACAAAATATAAGTACCCTATTCGTTTGACATTAGAATAATAGGTGTTGATAAATTTTTAAGTTTAAAATTTTCAAAAATTTAAAATTATATTTAACTATAAAATAACATGACTAGTGTATGAACTAACAACATCTTGAAATATTAAAATAAATCATTCCTTTATTCATCTCTTCAATCTAAACTGGAATTATTTTATCTTTTTCGGGAAAAAAATTATAGCTTATGGATCAAAAAATTTAAATTTATCATCTTAACCTAAAATATATTATCCCTTTAAGTGAAAAATAATATGTAATTCTTCAAAGATCGAATCTTACTTTAAGTTAAAAACAATAAAATTAAAATCAACGAAGAGAATATTACCAAATAAGTAATTAATTAAATAAGAAATAAAAGAGTTTAAAAATAGAAAATGGTTTTAAAATTTTTTCCTTATTAATGATCTTGACAATCACAAAATGTCATTAATAAGAGTTGACCAAATATAGATTTTTCTAAATTTATCTTATTCAAGATTATTCTAAATATGGTTAGAATTACTTTAGGAAAAATAATTACAACATTTATATAAGAAAGATAAAAAAATCTAACTTAACAACCCTGAAACTCGTTATAAATAGTGACTTCTCAACAAGAAATAAGGAAAAAGCACAATACTTGTCCTAATGTTGTTGGTATTGATAGTTGATAA
Source organism: Datura stramonium (assembly GCA_018107945.1). Lineage (NCBI taxonomy): Eukaryota > Viridiplantae > Streptophyta > Magnoliopsida > Solanales > Solanaceae > Datura > Datura stramonium. Next base: position 89,688 of record JACEIK010004325.1, read on the forward strand.
TTGCAAGCAAGGAGATGTTTGTATGCATAATGAGAACATGTCCTTACTTATGATTATTAAATAACAATATCAACAACTTTCGAACAAGATTATGTGTGTTTCTTGCTTGTTGTTGAGAAACCATTATTTATATTAAGCTTTAGACTTCTTAATGTATGTGTTCAATCTTTCCACCCAAAACATCATTAATTTTTTTTAGAAAATACCTTGAGTAGATTAATAATAAATCTATATAAGATGAATTTAGAAAGTCTTTTACATGAACAACTCTTTATAAACAATTTTCTTGATATTCATGAGAAATAATAACGAAAAACTTGAAATTTTCTCTGGGTTGTTAAATTTCTCAATTACTTCTCATTTAAAGAATTAAAATATTTGGAATACGCTTTATTGATTTTTCTTTTTAAATTTATTGTATAGGAAAGTCCAGTCATGGAATAATAACACAACCCACTTGGGCGGTTCGTGCAGGCAACTAAATCGACTCAAACTCGATAGGAGAATCCCTTTTTGAATAACATATAAAAATACTTATGATTCTTATTAACATACATAAATAAACAATGTTTAAATGTCCTATTAAAATCCCTCCAAAAACCATGACTCTCACAAGATCTAGTCTAGACAGGTACAAAAACTCTACTTGAAAAACTGACTAAATTACATGACACAGCTTCGCCTGCGCAGAGAATGCTGAAGCTGATATTGAGTATCGCCTCGTCAATCATGAAACTGCAAATAACCGGCCACAACCTACACCTAGAAAAAGTTCATCAAGGTAGTATCAGTACACAACATGTGGTAAAAAGCATCATCGACAAACTAGGATTAGTGCATACAACGATATATAATTAACATGAAATTATCTAACCTTTACTATCCATAACAACATACACATAGGCTATGTCCAATTCTTTGTTAGTTCACCTTACTTCTATATACGTACTATAAATTCAATGAAAAACTCCTCAACTCCCCAATTCCTACACTAGTACCATCATCTTGCTACAGTGGTGATTTCACCGCTACCGCGATCCCGTTGTAGAAAAAACACACCCCCTGCAGCATAACCTGCTTAATTGATAGCTCGATATTGGTATTCTTATGTTTCAACACCCTTTTATGTTTGAAATCCCTTTACCCATTACCTATTTCAATTTCCATTAACTAAGCCAATTTCAGTTACTCCCGGTTCATTAAATTACTTCACAACATTATACTTAGCTAGTCATCTTTTATTTAGCCCTTGTTAACCACAAACAACCATATTATCTTTCACAAATCTCAGCTCTACATTTATTAGTGGAACCACTCCCACAGTCAGGTCTAACCCATCACTTGTCGTGTTAGATAACTAATAAATATACATGATAAATTTAGAAATATATCAACGGGTATTGTACTATTGGCAGACAAATTGATTACAATTGCATCAACCAAAGATATAATTAAGACCATATAGTGGATCACTCTTAGGAGTTTATTATCATGCTCTAGTGCTATACTAATCATATTATACAAGTACTGATTATCTATACATGCAAACTTTTCTCTATGTAGAAGTTCCACAGGCAATGCAAGATGATTTTCCGAAAGTGTCTCAGGAGAAATGGTATGCCACAACTATAGGGCTCCAAAATGGTTTTTTTATTTTCTTTGTGTCACAACTCGAACAGAGGCCCGAATCGAGACACGAGAAAAGGAGTCTCGATAGACTCCAAGTCAACCCATGGCATGAATATACATCCAACTCAATTACTAAAACTAAAGAATCAACATAAAAATCTTAGGGTAGTCTGAAATAAACATAACATCAGAATGCACAATCTAAAGTTGAATAGATCCTTTGTATGAAAAGCCTCTAAACATGACGAGTTGATGGGAAAAGACCCCAACTAACTCAACAAAGCTGAAACTAAAAATGCATAGAGGAATTCTGAACAAGTCTAGTCCTCGGAAGATAAGGACTCACCAACAAACATAAGATGCTAACTCGAAAGACTGGCTATGAACGGGGCTGAGTGTGAGTGTTGGGTCCTATATCATGAAAGAATACAACATAGAGTATACGTTCAATACGTGGAATGTACCAAGTATGCAAGGTAAGTAAAATCGCTTAATTAAGTAAATCATTTAAGAACATGCATAATGCAAATCATAAACAACAAGAATCTGAAAGTAGGGCTTGCATGCATTCTTTATGAAATCATGATATCATCATAACATAACATCACATCATAAATGAATCAATTGAATCAAAGCTGAAATTTGATAGTCATGAGTCAAAATGAATATTGAGTCAAACATTCTTTAGAACATGTATAGATATATAAATCTCATGGATAATAAACATGCATAACTGAAATTATGAGGAACGATGGGAGACTCGTCTTTTAACCGACATACCACGATAGAGCTTACGTCGTCCCAACTATCACACTCAAGTGGCCATCCAAAGCCTTGCCAGGGCTAGGGACGATACCATGATGTCGATATAAAGCTCGTGGCCCAATAGGGCAGGGGATAGCTCACAAAGGAGGTCCTGAAGTAGTGTATATTATATATAAATATAAGTCTATGTTAGCACATAGATATGAGGCATAGGGTGATCGACCCTTAGCCAACTTGGTGCTAGACACTACTCCCAAAACATGCATATGCTCTCCATTATTTTTCAAAGAAGCTCAACATCGTCTATTGACGAAGCTCAATAATTAAATACATCTCAAATTTGAAATCATGCATATGAGAAGCATTAAATCAAACCATACCAGAAGATGAAAGATAATTGGAAATCTTCGCTCCAAAACCATGTGGTAAGCTTAATTTGAAAAATCATAAATCATACCTAAACATGTGGGCATTGCCCAATACTTTCACATGCTTGAAAATACTCAATTCACATCAAAAATATGATTATAAACACTGGTAGCTTGAAAACATACTTTTCATCATAATATCTCATCACAATCATACATTCATCATAAATCTCATCTTTCATGAACTTCTCATCAATGGGCTTTTTAGTTTATAAAAACATAAAACATGATTTTTAATTAAAAATGATATAAAACTTGCCCATGAAGCATAATTCAATAGTAGAAACATATTTAGATTATACCCATGTAGAGAAATTATGAATTTCATGCATTGGGTTAAAACCCCATAGATTAGATATAGGAAATTCATGATTTAGATGGGGATTGGGCATGGGTGTGAAAGGATTCACCCACTCATAACCCTACATACCTGATTATTGCTGATTCTTACACTTCCTTGAATGTCCAAGAAGAAATTGAAGAGAACCTTGAAGGATTTTCCTTGATCACCTCTCTATACAATCACTCTTGCATGCATGAATGAAAGTGGTCTAAAATGAACTTAACCCTCTTAAAATTCATCATTCAAAACTCAAAACAACGTAGTTTAGGCCATTGGATTTTAGAAATTACAAAGAAACCCTTACTAAATTCGCAGAAAATAGCTGCCAATCCGTCCCCACGAGGGACATGACGACTCGTCATCCCTGGCCATGACTCGTGGCATCATCCGTTGAGTACACTGCTTATCAGGTCATCTGGGATGATCACGGTTGACTCCATGATTCGTCTCATCATGTACACTGCCTCAATCTTAATTAAACTTTATCCTAATGGTCACGACTCATCCCATTATTCGTGGTGACTGACCACAACTTGTGGGGTCCTTCTGTTATGCACACTGCCTTCTTCTTTCTTTTTTCTCACTCACCACTCCTCACGACTGGCCTAACGAGTTGTGGGGCCTGACCACGACTTGTGGTCATGTTTGCGGGGAGTCAAATTTTAAAATTCCAAACTCATCTCCTGAGCCTCACCACGAGTCACATCACGACCAGTTCTGTGCTTGATGCCAGTTTTAAACTTTTCTCCGTTTCAACTCCCGTGTCTGATCTTTGGGCTACCAATGTATAACAATATTTCCCCCTTGGGAACATTCGTCCTCGAATGTTGTAAAACAAACAGAAAAGTAGAGCAATGCAATCATCATATTCAAATACTGATCATTTAAGTCAAACACTAACGGAATGACTATCTCCGATTCAAACTACAAAGTTGAATAGAATTCATGATTTATACTTACATCCATATACACAATAGAAACTTGAGCACATGAACTGAACATGAAAACTAATTATAGTTTGATAGAAAAACTGATACCTCAAGCTGGAACTGAGCCGGTAGAGAATAAATGTGGGTATCTAGTCATCATGCCTGCTTCAGCTTCCCACGTAGCTTTTTCAACGTGTTGATTCCTCTATAAAACTTTAAATGAAGCTACTTCCTTGTTCCTTAGCCTTAGAACTTGACGATCCAGTATTTCTATCGAAACCTCCTCATAAATAAGGTTGTCTTACACACCAACACTGTCAACCAGGATAACTAGAGTTGGATCACCCAAAAACTTCTTTAAGAGTGATACATGGAAAATAGGATGCACAGAATCTAATCCTGAGGGCAACTCCAATTCGTATGCTACTTTGCCAACACATTTCACAATTCAGGAAGGGCCAAAATAATGAGGGCTGAGTTTTCCTTTCGTTCCAAACCGCATCACCCCCTTCACGGGAGATACCTTCATAAACATCCAATCATCCACATTCAATTCTAATTCCCTTCTTCTCACATTGGCATAGGACTTTTGGCGACTTTGAGCTATTTTCAACCTGTCCCGTATGAGCTGAACCTTTTCCATAGCCTCATGGACTGAATCTGGTCCTATTATCACTGCTTCACCGACCTCGAACCATCCAATGGGTGACCTACATCTCCGCCCATAGAGAGCCTCAAACGGAGCCATTTGAATACTAGAATGGTAGCTGTTATTGTATGCAAAATTGATAAGAGGAAAATGATCATCCTAACTACCTTTGAAGTCAATCACGCATGCTCTCAACTTATCCTCGAGAGTCTGAATTGTCCGCTCCGCTTGACTATCCGTTTGCGGGTGAAATGTTGTGCTGAGCTTAACCTGAGTACCAAATCCTTTTTGAAACCACTTCCAAAATTGAGAGGTAAATTGGATACCTCTTTCTGATATGATGGATAAGGGAACTCCATGCAAACAAGCTCCCGGATATATAGTTTGGCATAGTCCTCTGCCGAATTCATGGTTTTGACCGGTAGAAATTGCGCGGCCTTGGTCAACTTGTCTACAACAACCCAAATGGAATCATATTGCCGTCGAGTGCGAGGAAATCCCGTGATGAAGTCCATGTTGCTATCTTACCATTTCCAAGTAGGAATATTGATATCCTGAAGCACACCTCCTGATCTCTGATGTTCAACCTTTACTTGCTTGCAGTTTGGACATTTAGCTACAAATTCTAGGATGTCCTTCTTCATGCCATTCCACCAATAGATTTCCCGTAAGTCATGGTACATCTTGGTGGCACCTGGATGGATAGAATACTTGGATCCATGAGCCTCATACAACATCCGTCTCCTCAAATCATCAACATCTGGAACACATAAGCGACCCTGGTACCGAACCACACTATCTCCCCCTTTGGAGAAGACCTCTACCTTCTAATTTTGAACTGCTTTCTTTAACTTTACGAAAATAGGGTCATCATCTTGTCTATATTTTACATCAGTCACCAATGATGATTTTTATCCATTCTTAACAACACCACCACCATCGGTCGAGTTAACCAACCTAACTCCCAACCTTGCGAGTCGATGCATATCCTTCACCAGCTCCTTCATCCCCTCACTCACATGAGACACAATTTCCATAGAGAGTCTTCTAAGTGCTTCTTCCACTACATTGGCTTTAATCGGATGGTAAAGCACGCTCATATCATAGTCCTTGAGTAGATCCAACCACCTCCTTTATCAAAGATTGAGATCCTTCTAGGTAAATACATATGGTAAGCTCTTATGGTCCGTAAACACATCCATATGGACCCCTTACAAATAATGTCAACATATCTTCAATGCGAATATCACCGCAGCCAATTCAAGATCATGGGTCGAGTAATTCTTATCGTGAACTTTTAGCTTTCTGGAGGCATATGCTATAACCTTCACATGTTGCATCAAAACACACCCAAGTCTGATCCATAAAGCATCACAATACACCACGAACCCATCGGTACCCTCTGGTAGAGTTAACACCGGGGCTGAAGTAAGTCAGTCTTTAACTCTTGAAAGCTCCTCTCACAAGCTTCCGACCATTGGAATTTCACCTTCTTCTGTGTCTATTTGGTCAAAGGTGATGCAATCAATTAGAAACCTTCAACAAATCTCTGATAATAGCTAGCTGAGCCCAAATAGCTCCGACTATCTGAAGGATTCACTGGTCTAGGCCAATTCTTCACCACCTCTATTTTCTAAGAATCCACCTTTATACCCTTAGTTGATACCACATGGCCCAAAAACGCCACTAAGTTCAACTAAAACTCACACTTGCTAAATTTGGCATATAGTTGGCGATCCTTGAGAGTCCGCAGCACTACTCTCAAATGAGTGGCACGCCCATCTTCGCTCCGAGATTATATCAAGATATCATTAATAAACACAATTACAAAAATATCCAGTTATGGCTTGAAAACCTTTTTCATCAAGTCCATAAAAGCTGCAAGAGCATTCGTTAGTCCAAAAGACATAACTACAAACTCATAATGACCATACCCCATCCTAAAGGATGTTTTCGGGATATTGCTCTCCCGAACTCTGAGTTGATGGTACCCGAATCTGAGATATATCTTCGAAAAGCACTTGGCACCCTGAAGCTGGTCAAATAAATGATCAATCCTGGGTAGAGGATATCTGTTCTTGACGGTGACTTTGTTCAATTGTCGATAGTAAATACACATATGAAGAGAACCATCTTTCTTTCAAACAAAGAGAACTGGTGCAGCCCATGGGGACTTTCTTGATTTAATGAAACCCTTATCTAACAGGTCCTTAACCTGTTCCTTCAACTCCTTTTAGCTTGGTTGGAGCCATTCTATAGGGAGGAATAGATATAGGCTACGTGTCGGAGAGAAGGTCAATACAAAAATCAATCTCCCACTCGGGAGGGATTCCCGGTAGATCATCAGGAAATACCTCTGGATACTCACATACTACTAGAATTGATTGGACAATTGGGGTCTCGGACTCCATATCCTTAACCCTAACTAAAAGGTACACACAATCCTTAGAAATCATCTTTCTAGCGTTAAGGTAGGAAATTAAATGACCTACAGGAACAGTTGAACTACCTTTCCATTCTAAGACTGGATCACTAGGAAATCTGAACTCTACTACCTGGGTTATATAATTAACTGAGGCATAACATGCAAATTGCCAATCCATGTCGAGGATAACATCAAAATTGGTCATGGCTAACTCTATTAAGTACGATGAGGTGACTTTCTGAAGGACTGAGACCGACCAACCTCAATACACCCGTCTAGATTTCACTAAATCACCTACTAGAGTAGATATTGAGAAGGGTTCTGACAAGAATTCAAGACTGACTCCGAAGCTAATAGCCACATAAGGTGTCACAAAAGACAAGGTAGCCCCCGGATCTAACAAAGCATAAACATCAAGATGGAAAACTCATAACATACCGGTGAACACATTCGAGGAGACCTCCTGCTCTTGGCGGGATGCTAAGGCATATAATCTATTTTGGCGCTGACTGCCACCTACGCTAGTAGATGCCCCCTACTGAGCTGAGCATGTGGGAGGGGCGGCTATACTAGAAGCCGGGCCTCTGCCTCCATCATTATCCTGTCTCGCTGCTGGGCAATCTCTGAGCATGTGTCCAGGCTTCCCATACCCAAAACAAGCACCTAAACCTACCAAGCATTGGCCTGTGTGCCCCCGACCATATCTGCGGCAAGCTGGAATGCTAGAATCTATGATCTGCTGCTCTAAATCCTTGAGCCTGATACTCGCCCCCTCTGATCATGCCTCTGTATGGATGGCACACTCAATGCTGAAAATGCTGGGGCTGATGACCTCTGGTGGGTCTGCTGTCGATGCCCACCACCTGACCTCGGCTGTGAGAATCTGTGACTATCAATGTTGGCCCTCTTGGCCTCCCTCTCTCTCATATGCGCCGCCTCCATCTGCTGGGCATACAAAACTATCTATGGAAAGTCCATTTCCTAGTGGAGCATAGAGGTCCTACAATATTTGTCCAAATAGCCCCCCGCACCGTGAATAAATCTGCTCACCCGAGCCTTCTGATCAGCCACTAACTCTAGGGTGTACTTCGATAGGCGAGTGAACTCAAGGGCATACTCCTACACTTTCATCCTCCCTTGCTTCAAATTTATGAATTCAACTGCCTTCAGCTCCATCATCTCACGAGGGAAGAACCGATCTAAGAACGCAACATGGAACTCCTCTCAAGTGACCGGGCCTGCACCTGCGGTCCTGCTTTCCATTAATGAAACCAGATGTGTGCGACCCCTTTTAGCTGATATGATGCCAACTCTGCGCACTCAACTCCATTCACCCCCATGACTTGGGTGATCTTCACAATCTCATCTATGAACTCATGCGGGTCCTTATCTACTTTTAACTCGAGGAAGTCTAGCGGGTTTATTCTCAAGAAATCCATGACTCGAGCCACCGTCGTATTGCAATTTTGCGGAACATGCACAACTTCCTACTAATTGACCTTAGTGGTAAAGTCCTGCGCGAGCATCTAAATAGCTGCACGAAACTCAGCATGGGCAACCGGCTCTGGTGCTTGGTGCTCCTGAACTGGTGGGGCCTGTTAGTGCCCATTTCCATTGCCATCCTCATGGTAGTCTCCATTTCCATTCCTTCTACCAGTTACTCTTCGGGGAGCCATGATTTTTCAATCACGAACAGCACGAATTAGAAAGATAGGGAGACATTTCACCGCATGACATAGATCATAAAAGGATGGAACATTTCCTAAACGTTTCGTAGCTTCTTCATCATAAGTGTGGTGCACTTCACACCCATAAAAAATACTCTACTTAACGAGGCTTTAAGATACCCTAGGACACTTCAAATCTATTGCTCTGATACCAAGTTTCTCACGACCCATACGGAGGCCCGGATCGAGACACGGGACAAGGAGCCCCGAGAGAGTCCAAGTCAACCCATCGAATGAACATAAATCTGACTCAATTACTAAAATAGAAGAATCAACATAGAAATCTTAGCAGAAGTCTGAAATAAACATAACATCATAATACGTAATCTGAAGCTGAATACATTCTTTGTCTGAAAAGCCTCTAAACATGATGAGTTGATGGGACAATATCCCAACTAACTCAAATTAAGATGAAACTGAAAATGCATAGAGAAAATCTGAATAATTCTATTCCTCGGGAGATAAGAACTCACCAACAAACGTAAGATATTAACTCTGAAGAATGGCTATGAATGCGGCTGACTTTGAGTGTCGGGTCCTGTATCATGAAGTGATACATCATAGAGTATGCGGTCAGTACGTGGAATATACCGAGTATGCAAGGTAAGTAAAACCGCTTAATTAAGTAAATCATTTAAGAATATGCACAATGTAAATCATTAGCAATAAGAATCTGACAGTAGGGCTTGGATGCATTCTTTCTAAAATCATGATCTCCTCATAGCATAACATAACATCATAACTGAATCGATTGACTCAAATATGAAATCTGATAATCATGAGTAAAACAGAACATTGAGTCAAACCTGCTTTAGAACATGTATAGATATATAAATCTCATGGATAATAAACATGCATAACTAAAATAATGAGTAACAATGGGAGACTCATCTTTTGACCGACATACCACGATAGAGCTTACGTGGTCCCAACTATCACACTCAAGTGGGTAGAGCCATCCAAAGCCTTTCTAGGACTAGAGACAATACCATGATATCGATATAAAGTTCGTGGCCCAATAGCGCAGGGGATAGCTCAAAAGGGAGTTCCCGAAGTAATGTATATATGTAAGTATAAACCTATGTTGGCGCGTAGTTCTAAGGCAGAGGGTGATCGACCCTTAGCCTACTCGGTGCTAGACACTACTCCCAAAAACATTCATATGCTCTCCATCATTTTTCAACAAAGTTCAACATAATCTATTGACGAAGATCAACAATCAAATACATCTCAAATCATAAGTCATGCATATGAGAAGCTTTAACTCAAATCATACCACAAGCTGAAAGATAATTGGGAGTCTTCTCTTCAAAACCATGTGGTAAGCTTAATTCGGAAAATCATAAATCATACTTGAACATGTGGGCATTGCCCAATACATTCACATTCTTGAAATTACTCAATTGACATCGAAAACATGATTATAAACATGGGTAGCTTGAAAACATGTTTTTCATCATAATAACTCATCACAATCATACATTCATCACAAATCTCATCTTTCATGAACTTCTCATCAATGGACTTTTTTTTTCATAAAAACTTAAAACATGATTTTTAATTTAAAATGATATAAAACTTGCCCATGAAGCATAATTCAATAGGAGAAACATATTTAGATCATACCCATGTAGAGAAATTAGGAATTTCATGCATTGGGTTAAAACCCCATAGATTAGACATAGGAAATTCATAATTTAGATAGGGATTGGGCATGGGTGTGAAAGGATTAACCCACTCATAACCCTACATACCTGATTATTGCAGATTCTTACACTTCCTTGAATGTCCAAGAAGAAATTGAAGAGAACCTTGAATAATTTGCCTTGATCACCTCTCTAGACAATCACTCTTGCATGCATGAAAGAAAGTGGCCTAAAATGAACTTAACCCTCATAAAATTCGTCATTCATAACTCAAAATGACATAGTTTGGGCCATGGATCTTATATATTACGAAGAAACCCTTACTAAATTCACAGAAAATAGCTGTCAATCCGTCCCCATGAGGGACATGACGACTTGTCATCCCTGGCCATGACTCGTGGCATCACCCATTGAGTACACTACTTATCAAGTCATCTGGGCTGATCACGGTTGACTCCACAATTCGTTGCTGGTGACCATGACTCGTGGTCACCACTTATCATGTACACTGCCTCAATCTCAATTAAACATTACCCTGCTGGTCACGACTCATCCCGCGATTCGTGGTGACTGACCATGACTCGTGGGGCCCTTCCATTATGCACACTACCTTATTCTTTCTCTTTTCTCACTCACCTCCTCATGACTGGCCTAACGAGTTGTGGGGAATGACCACGACTCGTGGTCATGTCCGTGGGGAGTCAAATTTTGAAATTCCAAACTCATCTCCAGAGCCTCACCATGAGTCACATCATGACTCGTAGGTTGCTCTCATGGGTCACCTCATGACCTATTCTATGCCTGATTCCAGTTTTAAACTTTTTTCCGTTTAAACCCCTGAGTCTAATATTTGGGTTTCCGGGGAATAACACTTTGTTGTAGCACTTGAGAGATTATACACACAAAAGACACAATATGATTTAGGTATCATGTAATGAAATTCAATTAGCAAATGAACATACCAATATATGATGTGTCGGGAATTAGCAACATATCTTGCTTCATTTTATAACATTTTGCATGTCCTTAGGAGTTAAATTAAGTGGAAACTAACCTTATTATGCTACATTTCAGGAACTCAAGCAATGAAAATATAAAAGGAGTTTAGCCCAAAAAAAAATCTCAAAGAATCAGGAACAAATGATTCTTCTGTCTGAAAGACAGTTCGCATCATCTATCGTCCATTCCCAGCTGCAAATTCCAAAAACCTAGCTAATAGGGTCCTTACAATATGGAAGGATGGACTGTCTTCCCAAAGGACAGTACGTCAATTGAAGAATGGACTCGAGCTAAGAAGAATGAGATTCCTAAAGTACGGCACAACGTGCAGACCTTCTTTCCATCCCTGTAAACCTGACATTCAAAAGATTGAATTAAAAGAGCTTTTTGGGACATAGTACAAGTACATTTTTCTGATTATTTTTAAGGAGCTTTTTCATTATTCAGTTCATACTTAGAGTAGAGAGTATAAATTAGCTAGTTAGTCCAAGTTTTCAAAGTAGACTTGTAACTTGAAGATTTCAATTCATCTATTGAAGATATCAATTTCAATTGGTAATCATTTCTAACTACTTAAATTTTCTTCTTCTTCTTACTATGGGTAACTAAATCCAGATCTAAGGTTATGAGTCCAATGGGTTGTGAACCCTAATGATCTCAATTTGGTAAAATTATGTTTGGGCTTATGAACATTTGATTGATTTATGCTTTGTAATGTGTGATTGGTGATGAGAATCATCCAATCCTGTCCAATTACATTTATGAGGCTTGAAAGAGCAAATTTAGATTGGGTTAGCATCAATCAATAATAAATCAAGGAATAATCCTTGTTGAATAAATTCTCTTTGACATAGGTTGAATTACAATTGGCAAAATGCAATTGGGTAGAAGGGAGTTCTCTTTAATTTTATAAAATAGAAGTAGACTGACACCTGTGGTGCTATTCAAAGATACCCATGGGTTGCCTAAGTAAATTGTTTGCATATTCATCCCTAACCCATTCTTAATCATTCCATATTGGGCGATTTAGGGGGATTAATCCCTATTTGGGTCCACTTCCCTAGAATTATCTCTAATTGTTAGGTCTTTAGCCGTAGTTAAATTTCCCTTCTTAATTTGAATAAACTCTAATCGTGTAATACTTTAGTGTCTAGAACTAGATAGTCTGGACTTTGAGTAGTTCTGTGGGGTTCGACCCAACTCCTCATTGACTTTTATATTTGTTGTGATCATTTATGCTACTTGGTCACGCCCTGAGCTTACACCCTAGACGGGACACGGTACTTGGAGTCACAAATAACCCCAAGTCAACCCCTGGTCATCATACACTGGCATTCTGAGTAAACATATAAATATATACAGTGGATGTTTAAAGAAAAATATAAACATTTAAGAGAATGAAGTAGATTCATAAATGTTAAAAACATTTGAATAAAACTACAAGTCTGAAAAAAAAAACCAAATATGCGTCTGAAAGCCACTACAACTGATGAGGTGCTGGGACCTACCCTTAGCTTACTCCAAATCTCAATAAAAGAAAGGAAAACTGAGTAAAATAATCCTCTTCCTTGTAAGATTAGGACTCACCACTTAGAACCGCTAAAGTCTTCTGAGAGCGATCGGCTAGCGAGGCTGAGACTGAGATCCTATAGTTGTATCATAAAATAATACAACATAAAAGTATGTGTCAGTACATTGAACGTACTGAGTAAGTGAGAGAACCATACAAAAGAAATAAAAGTGTTGAACTGAAAAGACATGCAACGACAAGTTGAAGCTACTGAACTGAAAAGATGAAATAACCAAGATGGTCTAATTGACCCTGTCTGATGGTCAAGAACATGCCCTAAATCTGAGGTACTGATCTGAACTGATTTGAAACTGAGCTAAGCTGACTAGTGGGAGAGTCTATAACCGACATATAACCAAGTGAGCTAGACGTGGAGTTCGATGTATACACCCCATTGGTAGGACCCAATATACCTTGCCAGGGTATAAAGGCATGCACTGGGTGATCACAAGAGTCTGGGGCCATGAGGCCAATAAAACTGTAACCTACGGTGGCAATGTAGTTTCAGGAACCTGGGTGCGTTTGAACCCTGGTCCACTCGGTGCTAAGTCCTACTCCCACTGGATAGTCCTAGATCGAAAACTAAGCTGATAGATAGAAACTAGGGCCCATGACTAGTCAGGGATACATCTTTGAATTCACCCTGAGAGTCTTATCGGATCGGATTCTGGAACTGGGTTCCAAGACTGCTCTGAGCTGCTTCTCTAGAAGCTTCGTAACAATCTAAAGAACATGTTATTATCTGTAACTGGGGTTCTAAGGCTGGTCAGAGATGCTTATCTAAAAGTTTGATGATCTCCTAATGAACCACTAAAATGGAGTTCTGAGTCTGATTCTGATAACTGGGAGGTACTACTGATACCTCGAGACTGTAGTCAAACTGATCAGCTGACATTTCTGATTAACATTGGATATTCTAGCATTTTGACTGAAACCGAACTGACAATAGTCTGACTGATTTTCAATACAACCAACACCATAGGAGTCCCCAACACTGATAGAATCAAGCAAAAATTTTGATATGTAAACACTATTGCAAGATTCTAGTTTGTCTATATTCAAGACTAGGGCTAGATTTCACATTACAAGAATAAGAAACAACATATTCACAAATGGTTGGAAAAACAACAACAATTAACATAAATGATATCTCACATGATTTAAGCGAGGTCTAACAAATAATTTCATCATTCCAATGTCTCAGGGCTAGAACTGATCGAGAAAAAAAATAAGGATTTTGGTAACACAAGGGAAGAACTATTCCCTTGTTGAATTCCCACATACCTGGTGGAAAGATCCGAAGAATTTCCTTGAGAACCTGAAGAGAAGTGGATGTGCTAGTTCTTGCTCTGAAAGTTCCTAAGAGAAACTCTACGATGTTTTTTTGAAAATCTGCATGGGGAATGAGGGGGAAACCGTTTAGCCCCTCTAAATTCCCTTAAAATATACTAAAACAATGTAGTTTAGAGTCTAGGAGGTTAGGAAATTACTGAAATACCCTTAGGAAATTCGCAGGAAAAACTAATTGTCCGGCCCCCACGAGGGACCTAACGGGTCATACCCAGTGACCACAACTCATGGTCACAATCGTGAGGTACACTGCCTAAAACCCCTACTGGTCTCCGGCCCCCACGCAGGGACCTAACGGGTCATACCATGACCACAACTCATGGTCACACCGTGAGGTACACGCTTGGCAACCCCTACGTCACCATGGGGGGCACCATGACTCATGGTGTTCCCAACGACTTGTGGTGACCTACCCATCGCCAACACTCGGCTAAAGTTTGGCCGGACTCACCACGTGGCGACACCACGACTTGTGGTTCCCCAAACGAGTCGTGGTGAGGACCCGTTGGGTAAACTTCCTAACTTCTCAAACTCCCAAATAATTTCGACCATGGGGTACCCCACGACTCATGCTGTTCACCGTGACTCATGGTCACCCCCCCTTTTCCAAAATTTTACACTAAGTCCAAAGTCCTCACCACGAGTCACTTAAAGACTCTTGGTCACCCCCACGGGTCACAAAATGACTCGTTCTATGACCTGGTGCAAATTTTTCGCTTTTCTCTATTTTAAGTCTCAGTCTAGTCTTTGAGTTTCCTGGTATTACATACTCGATATTGGAAGTAGACCGAATGACATCAAATATTATGGAGTCATTGTCGGGAACTACATCATAAGCCCTTTCTAAACCTAACTGTCTAATTTTGTTGCATAGATCTATTTTGTACCTCTTCATTATGTTTTTGTCTTTGTTACCGAATCATGCCCGCTCTTCTCGCCGTAGATTTGAAAAATGTGTTCTGCAGATGTAAATAAGGAAGTTGACTATTCGAGCGATCGTCTCTCCAAGGGTAAATATTGTGTCATTCAAGATTGACCGAAGCATTTACTATGTCTAAGGCAGAGGGATAGTTTTGCAACTCCACGGACGAGGAAACCATCAAGCATTTGTAAATTTTCTTGAAGAGTTCAACCTCCACAAGCAAATAATATTTCTGATGATGCTATCCGGCTGGGTGAGTGTTCAAATACTTATTGGTCGGGGTGAGACAAGGGATTGATTACAGTGTGACTCCCAAACTCAATTCATACTTGGAAGGAGATCTATATGTTTATCCTATGGGGTTTTAACCCAATGCATAAATTTCCTAAGTTACTACTATGAGTATGATCTAAGCATGTTTCCATTATTGAATTATGATTCATGGGAAAGTTTTACAATGTTTTCAAATTAGAAATCATGTTTTCAAGTTATATAAATTATGTTGTCCATCCATGAGAAGTTCAAGGAATGTTGAGATCTATGATGTATGTTCAAGTATGATGAGATATTTATGAGAATAGCATGTTTTCAAGTTACCCATGTCTGTGATCATGTTTTCAAGTGAATCAAGTATTTCAAAGCATATTTAACTATTGGACAAGCCCATATGTTCAACTATGATTTATGACTTCACAAATTAGCTTAATACATGGTTTTGGAGTCAAGACTCCAAATTATGTTTAGATTGTGGTATGGTTTGAGCCAAGTATCCTCATGTATGATTTCATATTTTATATGTATATGATTATTCAGCTTCGTCACTAGACGATGGTCAACTTCGTTGAAAAATGATGGAGAGAATTTGTATATTTTTGGGAGTAGTGTCTAGACCCGAGTAGGCTATAGGTCAATCAACCCTATGCCTTATAACTATGAGCCAACGCAGTATGATCGATTATCCAGACCTCCCTTAGTGAGCTTTGCATTGCTCCAAGGGGCCTTCATCTTGGATATCGATATCATGGTAGCGTCTTTAGCCCCGAGCAAGGATTTAGATGGCTCGCCCACTTGAGTATGATTGTCGGAAAAATGTAAGCTCTATCCCGGTAATGTCGGTTATATGGAGAGTCTCCCCATTATTCTTCATGATCTCATCTATGCATGTTTATCATTCAGATATATATATATATATATAAATATGTTCTAAAGGTGTATGACTCCGATGTCTCGCCTACTTATGATTATCAAATTTCATCTTTTGGGTCATTCAATTCGGGCGATGATGTTCACTTATATTCGTATCATGATTTCATAATATAGCATGTACGCCCTACTCTCAAATTCTTATCTTGATTATGTTTCATATTATGAATGTTTTAATGATTTTACTAACTTAAGCGAATTTTCTTACCTTGCATATTCAATAAGCATTCCACGACTGACCGTATATATATTCTATATTGTATCATTTTATGATATAGGCTCCGATCTTAAGACTCACTGGGCCACCAGCGCTCCGGGAGTTAGCATTCAGTCCTTATCCGTCGAGGATCCCTTTCTATTCAGCTATGTTTATGTATTTTCCGTTTTGGACTTAGAGAGTTAGTTGGGGTCTTGTCCAATCAACTCATCAAATTTAGAGGCTTTTCGTACATAGATTGTATTCCGGTTTTAGACTCGTGTTGTAAGTTCATATATTTTATGTTATGTTTTGACTTTCTGCTATGTTTATTTTGATTTATTTCGCTTTTATTGGTTAAGTTAGAAGTTATGCTCATGCCTTGGCCGATTTGGAGCTTTCTCGGGGTTCGTTGTCCTGTGTTTTGATCCAGGCCTATGTTCGGGTCATGACACCCGACAATGCTTCGCAAACCGCTCATATATTTTTACTCCGACCCGACTGATGCAAGGTTACATGCATTGAAGACTACCCGTGCTGGGTATTCAATTTGATGAGCTGGAATACCCAAAAATACTTTCTAAAATGGGAGTTATGGTAGTTTAAAGTTGATGCTTGTACGAACTTTTATGAAGACTCAATCAAGAGGGAAGCTCTCCACTACCTCTAGGCTAGAGGTTCTTTATGATCTTAATTTTTATCCAATGCACTTTTCACACTTAATAATTAATATTAAATACCTAGTTCGTGGAAATTTATCTAAGCTCAGTCTATCCACATATCTAGAACAATTTCAAACTTTGCACGTAAAGTCCGAGGCATTATAATATCTTAACTCATGACGAAACAATGATTTGTACTTCCATCATACCCACTCATTTCGTGTGGTGATTCTTCTTGTCATGGATCTTTGTACAATTTGTACCACACCATCACGAATTTTACTAAGACTCCTATTGAGGGGAAATTCCTGTTTTTATTCTAGTTCATACTCCATATCTAGGTTTAGTCTTAGGAACTTTTGGGGAGTTACACCATCCCTCAGCGAACATTATGAGAGTAATTTATAATCAACCTCAAAATCGATAAAAATTCCATAAACCCTTACAAATGTGCCTCTCCATTTTGATAAGCCTAAGAATACTCTCAATATATCAAAAACATACTCTATATGAATATGTGAGTCTAATGATACTCATAACGCCATACTCCTCCAAAGTTTAAAATATCAACCTTATTCCCTCAAGGTCAAAACACTACCTATTTTAAAGTCAAGTACCACAATGTAGACGTCTCAAAAAATAAAATTTCATCAAAAATCAAGACTCAACCAAACTCCAATCATCAAATATATGATTTCTCAACTTTAGATTTGAAAATGAGCATTTTCTATTTTGAGAAAAATTAGACTAGGTTCTTTTTAGAGATCTGGGGAACAAAACTACGCTTAGTGTATACCGTCACGTAATGATGTGAACTTCGTGCAATTGGTATCGCATCAAGACCCTATGCGGTGAATCCTTACCATAATGTACACTCAGCAAATTTGCAAAGTTCTCCTACCTTTAACCACTCGCACGACTGCCGCCACAATGAACTTCGAAAGTAATGGCCACAACATTGCACTTTCGATGCAATCAACAGTTACAAAAATATATTTTATTTAGGTATATGCAAAACTTCTTTTAACAAACAAGGGTCAACAAGAAGTTTGATGCACTAGATTTAAATATGAGCACAAATTGTTAACTAGTACCACACATTCTTATTAACATCATACTATTTATGCAAACTTATTCCTTTCAAAGGGTTCTACCCTTTGTGTGAGAAATGCTCGCACTACTATAATATAACACTTTTTAAATATTAGTAGTAGTGCTTTGAAGAAAATATATACAAAGTTGACAATTTCTTGTGTAAAAAAATAGAGCCCACACAATATAAAGTGCCCTATTCGTTGATATTACAATAATACGTAAGTTGATAAATTTTTGCAAGTTTCAAATTTTCAAAAATTTTAAATTATATTTAACTATAAAATAACATGACTAGTGTACGAAAGCTAACAACATCCTCAAATATTAAAATGAATAATTTCTTTATTCATCTCTTCAATCTAAACATGAATCATTTTAATCCTTTTGGGGAAAAAATTATAGCTTATGGATCAAACAATTTAAATTTCTATCGCCTTAACCTAAAATATATTATCTCCTTTAAGTGAAAAATATTATGTAATTCTTCAAAGACCGAATCTACTTTTTAACTTAAAAACAATAAAATTAAAATCTACGAAGAGAATATTACCAAATAAGTAATTAATTAAATAAGAAATGAAATAGTTTAAAAATAGAAAATGATTTAAAAGTTTTTTTTCCTTATTAATGATCTTGACAATCACAAAATGTCTTTAATAAAAGTTGACCAAGTATAGATTTTCCTGAATTTATCTTAGCATAGATTATTGAAAATATGGTTAGAAATACTTAAGAAAAAATAATTATAACATTTATACAATAAAAGATAAAAGAATCTATCTTAACAACCCTGAAACTCGTTATAAATAGTGACTTCTCAACAAGAAATAGGGTAAAAAGACAATACTTGTCCTATCGTTGGCCGGTATTGAGAGTTGATAATTGCAAGCAAGGAGATGTGTGTATGCATAATGAGAACATGTCCTTTCTTGTGATTATCAAATCACAATATCAACAACTTTAGAACAAGATTAGTGTATGTTTTTTCTTCTTGTTGAGGAACTTAATTAGTTTATATTAGGCTTCGTACTTCTTAATGTATGTGTTCACCCTTTCCACCCAAAACTTCATTAATTGTTTTTTTTTTTATAATATATTTTTTTCACGTTTTTTAAATATATATATGATAAATTTAGAAAGTCTTTTACATGAACAACTCTTTATAATTAATTTTCTTGATATTC
Organism: Datura stramonium; assembly: GCA_018107945.1. Taxonomy (NCBI): domain Eukaryota; kingdom Viridiplantae; phylum Streptophyta; class Magnoliopsida; order Solanales; family Solanaceae; genus Datura; species Datura stramonium. Next base: position 109,410 of record JACEIK010004325.1, read on the forward strand.
ATGAAAACTAATAACGAAAACTTTACCTTTGCTCTGGGTTGTTAAATTTCTCAAATTACTTCTCATTTAAAGTTAATTAAAATATTTATATACACTTTATTGATTTTTCTTTTAAAACTTCTTATATAGGAAAGTCCAAAGCCATGGAATAACGACACAACCATTTTGGGCGGTTCATGCGGGCACCTCCATCGACTCAAACTCGATAGGAGAACCCCTTTTTGAACAACATATAAAAATATTTAAGATTCTTATTAACATACATAGATAAACAATGTTTAAATGTCGTAATAAAATCCCTTCAAAAACCATGACTCTCCCGAGATCTAGTCTAGACAGATACAAAAAAATCTACTCGAAAACTCGACAATATTACATGACACAACTTCGCCAAAGGAAGAGAATGCGTAAGCCGATATTAAGTATCTCTAGTCAACCATGAAACCGCAAACTGACCTGCCACAACCTACACCAAAAAAGTGCATCAAGGTAGTATTAGTACACATGTACGCATAAGCATCATCGAACACCGAGATTAGTGCACACAATAATATATAATTAACATGAAATTGTCTAACCTTTACTATCCATAATAACATACACATAGGCTATGTCCAATTCTCTATTAGTTCACCTTACTTCTATATACGTACTATAAATTCAATTATAAACTCCTCAACTCCTCAATTCCTACACTAGTACCATCATCTTGCTGTAGTGGTGATTTGACCATTTGCTGGTGATCCCGTGGTAGAAAAACACACCCTCTACAACATAACATGCTTAAGTGATAGCTTGATACCGGTATTCTTCCTTCTTATTTCAACAACTTTTTATGTTTCAAATCCCTTTACCAAGTACCTATTTTCACTCTCCATTGACTAAGCCTATTTCAGTTACTCCCGATTCATTCAATTAATTCACTCTACATTATACTTAGCCTAAGTTATCTTTTATCTTTTAGCCCTTATTAACCATAAACAACCATATTATCTTTCATAAATCTCATCTCTACATTTATTAGTGGAACCACTACCACAAACAGACTAACCCATCACTTATCATGTTTGATAACTAATAAATATACATGAAAAATTTAGAAATATATCAATGGGTATTATACTATCGGGCAAACAAATTGAGTACAATCGCATCAACCAATAATATAATTAAGACCATACTATGAAATACTCTTAGGAGTTTATTATCATGCTCTAATGCTATACTAATCATATTATACTTGTACTAATTATCTATACATGCAAACTTTTCTCTATGCGTAAAACTCCCTACAGACAATGCAAAAGATGATTTTCCGGGTCGTTGTCTTAGGAGATATGGTATGGAACAACTATGTGGCTCCAAAATGGATTTTTTGTTTTCTTTGTTGGAGCACTAGATAGATTATACACACAAAATACACATTATGATTTAGGTCATGCAATGATATGAAATTACCAAATGAACCTATTGATATATGATGTGTCGTGAATTAGCGACATATCTTGCTTCATTTATAGCATTTGCATGTCCTAGAGTTAAATTAAGTGGAAGCTAACCTTATTGTGCTATTTTTCAGGAACTCAAGAAATGAAAAGATAAAAGGAGTTTAGACCTAAAAAATGTTCAAAGGATGAGGCAACAAACAAATTGTCCCTTTGAAAGACAAGCTTTGCATCATCTATCGTCCATTGCTGCCTGCAAATTCCAAAACCAACTAATAGGTCCTTACAACATGGAAAGATGGATTGTCTTCCCAAAGGACGGTCCGTCAACTGATGAATGGAGACGAGCTAACAAGAATTCCAATTCCTAAAGTATGGCGCAATGTGCTGCATCGTCTTTCCGTCCTTGTGAACTTGATACTCAAAAGATTGAATTAAAAGTAGAGCTTTTTGGGACATAAAGTACAAACATATTTTTCTGATTATTTTTAAGGTTCTTTTTTATTATTCAACCATACTTAGAGTAGAGAGTATAAATTAGTTAGTTAGTCCATGTTTTCAAAGTAGACGTGTAACTTGAAGATTTCAATTCATCTATTAAAGATATCAATTTCTATTGGTAATCATGTCTAACTACTTTAATATTTTATTCTTTTTCTTACTATGGGTAACTAAACCCAAATCTGTGGTTGTGATTCCAATGGGTTGTGAACCCTAATGATCCCAATTTGGTAAAACAGTTTGGACTTATGAACAATTCATTGATTTATGCTTTGTAATGTGATTGCTAATGAGAATCATCCAATCCCGTCAAATTACCTTTATGAGGCATGAAAGAGAAAATTTAGATCGGGTTAGCATCAATAATAGCACAAGGAATTACCCTCATTTAGCATTCTTTTTACATAAGCCGAATTACAATTGGCAAAAACAATTGGGTAGAAGGGAGTCTTCTCTTAATTTGACAAAGTAGAAGTAGATACCTATGGTGCTATTCAAAGATCCCATGGGTTTCCTAAGTAAATTGCTTGCATATTCAGCCCTAACCCATTCTAATCATTCCATATTGGGCATTTAGGGGGTTAATCCTATTTGGGTCCACTTCCCTAGAACTATTCCCCTAATTGATTACAACCCTATCATATTACACTCTTTTAGCCGTAGTTAAATTTCTAATCTCTTAATTCGAATAAACTCTAATCTTGTAATACTTTACCGTCTACTTGATAGTTCAACTTTGAGTAGCTCTGTGCGATTCGACCCAACTCCTTCTTGCCTTCTATATTTGTCGTGGATCGTTTATACTACTCGATAATGGAAGTAGATTTGAACGACATCAAATATTATGGTGTCGTTGTTGGGGAATACATCATAAGCCCTATCTAGGTCTAACTCCCTAGTTTTGTTACTTAGATCTATTTGTACCTCTTCTTTTGTTTTTGCCCTCTTTTTATTTGATTATGCCCGCTCTCTTTTGCCCGAGATTTGAAAATGTCTTCGGGCAGTATGTAAATGAGGAAAAGCTGACTATTCGGAGCGCGATCGTCCCACCAAGGTAAAAATGCTATTTCATTGAAGATTGAATTCTAAACATTTACTATGCTAAGGAAGAGAGATAGTTTTTGAAACTCCATGGTCGATTACAACCCACGTTACTAGTAAATTTTCTTGAAGAGTTCAACCTCCACAACCAAAATAATACTCGGATGATGCCATACAAGCTGTGAGTGTTCAAACACTTATTGGCCGTGAGACAAGATACTCGGATGCATAGACTCTCTCTCCAAAACTTAAATTCATATTTGGTGGGAGATCTATATGTCGATCCTATGGAGTTTAACTCAAAGGCATGAATTTTCTAAGTCTTTCACCATGATTATGATCTAAGCATATTTCTATTATTGAATTATGATTCATGGGAAAGTTTTACAATATTTTCAATTATAAATCATGTTTTCAAGCTCATAAATTATGATGCCCATCCATGATAAGTTCATGAAAGTTGAGATCTATGATGTATGTTCAAGTATAATGAAATAAATTGTTCATAATAAATATTTTAAATACGAAAACCAAAAAAGAACCAACAAACAATAATATAAAATTAATTAAGTATTTTCAAGCATGTTTAAGTATCGTGGAAAAAAAGCTAATATGTTCTAAGTAAGTATGATTTATGACTTCATGATTTATCTTACCATTACGGTTTTGGAGTCTAGACTCCCAATTATGTTCAAATTGTGGCATGGTTTGGAGCCAAGGCTCCCTGCGTATGATTTCCTCAAATTTTATGTGTATATGATTATTCAAATTTCAAAAATGATGGAAAGCATATGCATGTTTTTGGTAGTAAGAGCCCAAAGACCGAGTAGGCTAAGGGTCAATCAACCCTATGCCCCTTGCTATAATTACAAGCCAACATAGGTACGATCGATTATCTTGGACCTCCTTTAAGAGATTTCCCTGCCCCAACAAGCCTTCAACTTGATATCAATATCATGGTAGTGCCTTTAGCCCCGCAGGCTTGGGGACGCGCTCCCTCGCCACTTGGAGTGTGATAGTCTGCTACATAAGCTCTATCGTGGTAATGTCGCTTATAATGGCGAGTCCCCCATTACCCTCGAAGTGAGATTTCCATCTATGCATGTTTTTCATTCATGATATATATATATATATGTTCTAAAGTAGGTTGACACAATGTTTAGTTTTACTTATGATTATCATATTTCAGCCTTAGGCCACGTCTAATTTAGTTATGATATCTGGGCTATGTTCACTTCATGATTTCAAAAAAAATATAACATGCACTCCCTACTTTTCGTGTTCTTATCTTGATTATGTTTCATATTATGAATGTATTAATGATTTTACTTACATAAGCGCTTACTTACATCTTGCATACTTGATACATTCCACGATCGACCGCATACTCTATGTTGTTTCATTTTTATGATATAGGCTTTTATATTCATACTTCCGTGTTATACCCCTAGAATTCAAGAATTAGACTCTAAAGTGAATGAGGAGAAAAACTGAAAGATGTTGGGTAAGAAGCAGGTAACCCGGCCGCCTTGATGACCAGCGAGGCGGCATAACGAGTCACGTGGCCTGTGGGGAGGGCTGCACTGTTGAGGACTCGAGGCGGTCCTCATGAGGGATGTAACGAATCGTGGCCGCTCACCATGAGTCATTAAGTCACCATTGGTTGGCCCCGGGAAATTTAGCAAGGCTTATCTAAAGGTACCCGACTACCGGGGTATCCAATGAAAGGTCACTGTCCTTAAAAACCCGTTGGTTAGTTGTTACCAAACCAAAGGGAAATTTCTTGGAATGATGAGGCAAGAATCTCCGATGCGGGGTGATCAAACGATCGTGGAACCCTATTAACGTCGCTAGGTCGCCTTTTTAGGACCCCCTACGCTATTTCGCCAATTTAGTAAGTGGCTTTTCTAAGGGCCTATAATACATTAGTTTGAGCATGTAATAGAGGGTTTTAAGCTGAGATAAACCCATCTAGGCCATTTTCTTCATGCATGCACGGGTGAGAGCTTTAAGGGGAGAAATTCAAGGATTTCAAGGGAAATCTCTGCTAAATTAGAAGAGATAAGATTCTTTTCAATCCTGTGTATGTAAGGCTATGAGTGGTTCTTTCTTCCACACCCAAGCCCATTTCCCTCTCATTGATTTGTGACTATTTGTGATGATCAAGTATGGGTTTTCACTCAATTTCATGATTCCTAAACACCTTTTTACCATAGGTATGATTAATCGAAGCTGATATTGATGATTTATTGAGCTTGGGTGGATTCTATCTTAATTTATTTTACAAAATTGTTTTTAACAAAAAAATTTGAATTTAAACTCATGTGGGGGAGTCCCTATGATAATGATGATGAGGGAGATAGATGATGAAAACCTTTGTTTTCAAATAAGGTTGGGGCTTCTGGTGGACCCATGATGAAGCTTTGGGTAGTGCCCAATGTTGAGTATAAATGTCGAGTTTATTGAATTGATTATAATTTTTCGTTTTGGAGTGAAACCTCCCAAATTAAAATGTTTTCAAATGATTTGAAGTGGTTCAAGCACATAAGGTTTTGGGAAGGTCTCTATGTTGATGATAAATGTACTGAAGGATGTACCTAAAGTAGCTTTACCACATGATTTTGGAGGAAAGCCTCCCACTATCTTTGAGCTCGTGTGCTGTGCCGTAAATAAAGCTTCTCATATGTAAGGAATTTCATTAATGAGATTTATGTTGTTGGCTGCTTCATTTTGCATGATGTTGAGTCTAAGCATGATTTCATTCTATGTTTTGTCGAGACGACATTGTTGTGCTTCATATTTATATGATGTCTAATGCATGCATCATTTTATAATGAGCTTTGTCAATAGACAATGTTGAGCTTCATTTTATACGATGTTGAGTTTATGTATGATCAGTTGAGCTACTAGATAATATTGAGCTTCGTACTTATACGATGTAGAGCATTATAAATGTTTTGGTAGAAGAGTCTAGAATCGAATGGGCCAAGGGTCGACTACCCTATGCCCCGAACTACGCCAATGTAGGATTAATTATATTATACTCTTGGAACCTCCCTTGTGAGCTATCCTCGGCCCGATTGGCCTTCGATCTTGATATCGATATCATGGTATTGTCCATCACCCTGACAAGGCTATGGAAGGCTCTACCCACTTTAGTGATAGCTGGGACCACGAAGCTCTATCGTGGTATGTCGGTTAAGTACCGAGTCTCCTATTATCTATATCATTTGAATTTGCATATTCATCACTCGTGATAATTATCTTATGCATGCATGTTAGGAAGCGTGGTTTTACCATTGTTCATCTTTTGATATTAATGTTATGATTTAGCTTTGAGTCATTCAAATTAGTCATGATGTCATAAAGCCATGCATGAGCACGTTATGAGAAAGTCTGCCCGATTTCGACTAATGCATGTGTCCGCCCACCGACTTTCGAAGTTTATCATATATATGTATGACTCGAATTAGCCGATTTTATTATCAAAGTGGTTTTACTTGCCTTGCATTCTCGGTACATTCATAGTATTGATCGTATACTTTCTATGCCGCATCGTTTCATGATGCAGATCCGCTTCCGTGTTCAGCCTCTTCGTAGCCGCTATCGTGAGTTAGCATTTACGCTTGGTGAGTCCTCATCCTCCGAGGACCAGACTTTCGCTATTCCGAGCGTACTTTCGCCTGCATTTTTTGAGCTAGTTGAGGGTGTTGTCCCATCGCCCGTCCAAATTAAAGGCTATTCAGCCTTAGGACATGTATTCAAATTTAGACATGTTTATTCTCGTTGTTTGTTCAAGCTATGCTTCGCGAGTTATTTTTATGTTTCCTTCATGTTTATGGGATGAGAGAGTGAATGCTTATGTCATGGGTTGACTTGGGGTCTCTCGTGGTCGCTTTTGCCCTCAGGTCTACGAACCGAGTCCCCTGGGTCGTGTGACAAACTTTGTATCGTGAGCCAGGTTTGGAGTATGCTAGGAAGTCTGAATGCCGCGGTTAAGTAGAGTCTTTTTTCATGGGTGTGAAGCGCACCACACTTATGGGCCTAATAGGCTAGCGAAATGTTCCCATATTTCATGATCTATGTCATGCGATGAAGAGTCTTTCTATCCCTATAATTCGTGCTATTCGTGATTGCAGAGTCATGGCTCCTTCGTGCCAAAGGATGAATCAAGGAGAAATGAAGATGGTGAAGGCCACGAGGATGGCATAGCTTCAGCGGGGCATCTACCGGGGCCCCACTAGTTCAAGAGCCTCGTGCACCGAGCTAGCGCTCTACACCGAGTTCCGTGCCGCTATCCGTGTATTCTTTCACCGGCCTTGACCGCCAAGTCAATCAACAAGCCGTTGCACATGTACAACACAACATAAATGCGCCAAGGCCGAAATGTGGATTTCTTTTTGAGGATGACCTACTCGTAGTACTTGGGGTCCAAGGTAGGTGAAGACCCACATGACTTCATTGATGAGATCGCCAAGATCACCTGCAAGTTATGGGGGTTAGTAGTGTTTAGTGCGCTGGAGTTGGACTTCGACGCCTGAAGGGGTAGAGCACGGGTTCCGTCAATGGAAGGGATAGCAGGTCGCTTGAGCAAGTCCTACCACTTGGGAGGAGTTTCAGTTGCATTCCTTGGATCTATTTCTTCCTGGAGATGAGGGAGCTAAAGGCAATTTCGAGTTCGTGTGGAATGCAAGCAAGGAGAATGACAAAAGAGACTAGAGATTCCTTTGAGTTCACTCTGCCTATCGAAGTACGCTCCCGAGTTAGTGGCCGACCAAAGGGCGGAGGGAGTAGGTTTGTGCATGGGATAGTAGGTTGTTTAGATAAGGAATGCGCGCATTACTATGCTCCATCGTGATATGGACTTCCATCTGATGGTGTTGGTACGCCCTGTACAGATAGAGACGGCACATTCGAAAGAGAGAGAGGCCAAGAGGGCTGTGGACTCCGAGGACCACGTATTTTTTCCTAGCAGAGGTCCAATAGCAGGCACCGCGCATAATCTACCGTAGATCAAGCCAACCTGGGCCTTCATCCGCCCTTGAAAGTGTGCCATCTCTACTTAGCATGATTCGAGAGGACGAGCGTTAGGCTCAAGGGTTCGCAGCAAGCAGCCCATAGATTCAGTGTTCCACTTGTTGTAGATGCGCGAGGGCATACAGCGTTGCTTGGCAGCCTGGTGCGTGAGCCTGGTGCGGGCAACCCAAACACATACTTAGATATTTTCCGTGGCCGACAGGATTAGGTTAGGGGCCATGGCCGCCTTCTAGCTCAATGCCCCCACCCCCTCGCTTAGTACATCAGGGGCATCTACTAATGCAAATGCCCGGCGGCCGCCGCTGCACGATTCTATGCCTTAGCATCCCATCGTGAGGTGTGGAGGTCTCCAATGACCCTGGTTAATGGGTATGTTAAGAGCCTTCCATGTTGATTGTTTATGCACATTAGATTCAGCGCCACCTTGTCCTTTCAGGACACCTTATGTAGCGTAGCTTTGGAGTCGGGCCCCGATGTCTCGGTCGAATCCTTCTCGCATCTACCCGCAGGTGACTCAATTATAGCTAGACTGGTGTATGTGGATATTGCTCCTGGCCTTGGTTCTCCATAAGGTCATCTCAACGTATCTCGACAGAAAGGCCATGACCGATTTCGATGTTATTCTCGACATGGATTGGTTGTATGTTTGTTATGCTTCATTAACTATAGGACCCGCGCAGAGTTCGTATTTCCTGTGAGCCAGCTCTTAATGGAAGGGTAGTTTAGATGTGCTCGCAGTGTCGCTCATTTCCTACCTCAACGTGAAGATGATTTCTAAGGGTTGCATGTATCACCTAGTTAGGGTTAAGGATGTGGAGTCCGAAACCCCAACTATCCAATCCTTCGGCCTCCAAGTAGTACATGAGTATCCAAAGGTCTTTCCCGATGATTTTCCAGGTATTCCTCCCGAGCGGGAGATATTTCGGTATTGACCTCCTTCCCGATACGTTGTACTCTATATCTATTCCACCCTACATGATGGCTCCCGCCGGCTAAAAGAGTTGAAGGATTAGTTAAAGGATTTGTTGATAATGTTTTTTATTAGACCGAAAGCAAATTCCTATGGGGTGCACCCAAGTACTATTTGTTCGAAAGAAAGATGGTTCCCTTCGTACGTGCATTAATTATCGATAATTGAAAAAAGCCACTATCAAGAATGTGTATCCCTTACCCAGATCGATGATTTATTCGACGCCTTTAGGGTGCAAAGTGTTTCCTCAAGATAGATCTCGTGACCGGGGTATCATCAAATTTCAGAGTTCGGAGAGTGATATCCCGAAGACGACATCTTCGTGACACGTATGGTCATTACGAGTTTGTAGTTATGTCTTTGGACTAACGAATGCTCCCGCAACTTTTTATAGATCCGATGAACAGGTGTTCAAGCCATATTTGAATATGTTCCTGATCTTGTTCATTGATGACATTTTGGTATCTCGTCGGGAGCGAGTGAGGAGCATTCCGCTCACATGAGAGTAGTACTCAAAACACTTAAAGGACCGCCACTGTATGCAAAGTTCAGCAAGTGTGAGCTTTGGTTGGTTCCTTTAACACCTTGGGGCTATGTGGTGTCTAGCGAAGGCATAAAAGTAGACTCGCAAAAATTGAGGTAGTGAAAAATTGGCCTAGGACAGTGAATCCTTCTGACATTCGGAGTTTCTTGGGCTTAGCTGATAACTACCGGAGGTTTGTCGAGGGTTTCTCAACCATTGCGTAACCTTGACTAATTGACTCGAAGAAGGTGAAGTAGGTGAAGTTCCATTGGCTCTGAGACTTGTAGAAAAGCTTCCAAGAGTCAAAGGCCCAATCCTATGCACCAAGCATTGACCCTACCCCTAGGATAATGATGGTTTTGTGGGTGTGGTCATAGATGCTTCTAGAGTTGGACTTGGATGTGTATTGATGCAAAATGGGGAGAGTGATGGCTTATGCATCTCGACACCAAGGATGAAAAGAATTACCCAACCCACGACCTTGAATTGGCCGAGGTGGTGCGTTTGCATTGAAGATATGGCAAAAGATTTCTGTATGGGGTCCACGCGGATGTATTTACGGACTCACAAGATTTTGCAATATGTGTCTACACAAAAGGATCTAAACTCCGTGGCAAAGGAGGTGGGTTGGAGTTACTAAAGGATTATGACATGGGCCCCACCACCCGAGCGAAGCTAATGTCGTTGTGGATGCGCTTAGTATGCTCTCAATGGAGAGTGTATCCTATGTGGACGGGGAAAGAAAGAGAGTTGGTGAAGGATGTTCACCAACTTTTTGCAAGGCCGGGAGTTAGACTGATTGATTCGACCGATTGCGTGTGTTGTTGTGCATGGAACGTCGAATCGCCCTTGGTAGTTGATCTTCAATCCAAGCAAGATGAGGATCCAATATTGAAGAAGCCAAGAAGGTGGTGCGAAATTAGAAAGTGGAGGTTTCTCCCAAGGAGGAGATGGTAAAGCATGATACTGTGGTCGACTATGAGTTCCGAACATTGATAATTTGAGAGTTCGATATTGCATGACACACATGGTACAAAATATTCTATTCATCCACATGCCACCAAAATGATTGGGATTTATAGAAATCTATCGGGTTTGATGGTATGAAAAGGGACATTGCTGGTTCGTAGCAAAGTGTCCAAACTTTCAAAGAAGTAAACCCAAGCATCAAAGACCTGGAGGTGTACTTCGTGATATTTCCATCCCCACTTGGAAGTGGGATGAAATCAATATGGACTTCATTGGCAGTCTACCTCTTACTTCGCCCAGCAATAAACTCCATTTGGGTTGTGGTGGACAGTTGACCAAGGTTGCAAATTTTCTACCGTTTAAAACCACAGACTCGGCGGATGATTATGCTATGTTGTATATCCGGTAGCTGGTTCGGATTCATGGAGTGCCCTTGTCTATTATTTCTGATCGAGGTACTCAATTTACTTCTCACCTCGGGCGTTTGTTTCAAAAAGGCCTTTAGATTACAGTTAAGCTAAGCACAACTTTTTCACCCGATGGACGGCCAAGAAGAACAAACCATTAAACTCTTGAGGATATGTTGAGGGCATGTGTGAAGAAGAATCTCTGTATAAGTAATTGGGATGATCATTTTCCCTTGATCGAGTTTTCTTACATTAATAGTTACCACTTTAGTATCCAAATGGCACCGTTCGAGGCCTCTACGGAAGGTGTAGATCTCCTGAATGGATGGTTCGAGGTTGGTGAGGCGGTGCATGATAGGTCCAGACTTTTTTCATGAGGCGATGGTGAAGGTCTTGGCTTGATAAGGGACCGGTTGAAATCACTCTCGTAGTCGTCAAAAATCAAGATAAGTGATGAGGAGAAGAGATTTGGAGTTTGGATGATGACTTGGTGTTTCTAAAGGTATCTTCCATGAAGGGAGTCATGCGGCTCCGTAAAGAAAGGTAAACCCGCCTCCCCGCTATATTGGTCCGTATCGGGTTGTGAGGAGAGTTGGTAAGGTGGGGTATGAGTTGGACTTGCCTTTGGAATTGGCTTCGCTCATCCCATGTTCCATGTATCTCTTTTTTGAAGAAGTGCTTGGGTGATGCAAAAACACTTTTTAGTGGTTCCGAGCAGACAACATTGGTGTGAAAGATAGTCTCGCTTTTGAGGAAGTTCCGAATGAAAATTCTTGATCAACAAGTTCGAGCTCGAGGAACAAAGAGGTAGCTTCAGTTAAGGTTTTATGGATGAATCATCATGTTGAAGGAGCTACGTGGGAGGCCGAAGCGATATGATGGCCGAATACCCCCATTTGTTCCCTACTCCCGCCCCGCCTTGAGGTGGTATCAAATTTTTGCCCTAAACCTCTATTCAAGCTTTTTCATGTATCTATTCATGCGGCAAGTTTGTTTTATGATATGATATATATATATATGTGATGTCCGAACTTTGACTAGCTATGTGTTTCTCTTCTGGGGTAGTCGTTCCGTCAGTTTCCGGTTTGAAAGTCAATGATTAGCATCAATATATATGTAGTGATTGCTGTTTCCGGGTTTTCTCGTTGTTTATAACATTCGAGGATGAATGTTCCCAAAGGGGAGATATTTTAATACCCCGAGAATTCAAGAATAAGACCCGAAAATGAATCAACAAAAAAACAGAAAATGTTGCAAAATAGCTGCGTAACGGGTTACTTGATGACTCGTAAGGAGGCATAACTTGTCATCAGTGGCTCGTGTGAGGGCCTGAGATGTTATAGGACTCGAGGTCCTCACGAGGATGTAACGAATCGTGGTCGGGCCACGACGAGTCATCCAATTGGCCGTTGGTTGGCCTTTCGAAAGTTAGCAAGGCTTATCCAAGCAGTACTCCGACGATGGCACCCGAAGAGTCGTTGTTAATCCTAATGACCTGTTAGTTTAGCCATTACAAAGCCACCGGAAATTTCTTTGAATGATGAGGCAAAGTGTACTTGAGGGGTGATCAAACGGACGGTGAGCCCTAGTAACGAATCATCAAAGTTGTCCATTAAGACCCCGACGCTATTTTCGCCGATTTCAAAACAAGGGCTTTTCCGTATTCCTATGTTCTAAGGGCCTATACTACATCGTTTTGAGCTCATAATTGAGGGTTTTAAGATGATATAAACCAATCTAGGACATTTTCTTCATGCATGCAAGGGTGAAAGCTTGAAGGGGAGAAAGTGAGGAGAAATTAAAGGATTTCAAGGGAAATCTTGTTCTAATTAGGAAGAGATAAGACTCAATCCCGTGTATGTAAGGCTATGAGTTGGTGCTTTCTTCCACACCCATTCCCATTCCCTATTAATTTGTGACTTATTTGTGATGATCAAGTATGGCCCACCAATTGCATGATTCCTACCTCTCTACCAGCGGTGCTGATTAATCGAAGTTGATATTGATGATTTATTGAGCTTGGGCGGATGCTATCTTAATTTATTTTACAAAATTGTTTTTCAAAAAAAAAAGTTTTGAATCTAAAACGCCCATGTGGGAGTTCCTGTGATAATGTGGAATGAGGGAATAGATGATGAAAAGCATGTTTTCACATCATACGTGATTTTGATGATGTTTTCAAAGAAGGTTAGATAGACCCATGTAGGATGAAGCTTTGGGTAGTGCCCAATGTCAGGTGCATGAAATGTCGCATTTTATTGAATTGATTTGGCAATATTTCTTTTGGAGTGAAACCTCCCAAATGAAAATGTTTTCGAATGATTTGAATGGGTTCAAGCATGATAAGGTTTTGGGCAAGGTCCCTATGTTGATGATAATGAAGTGATAATTCTAAAGTAGCCTTACCACATGATTTTGGAGGAAAGCCGCCCACTATCTTTGAGCTTCTGGTATGTATCATAATAAAGCTTCTCATATGTAGGAATTTCATAAATGAGATGTATGTTGTCATTAAGCTTCATTTCGCATGATGTTGAGTCTAAGCATGATTTCATTCTAAGTTTTGTCGAGATGACATTGTTGAGCTTCATATTTATATGATGTCTAATGCATGCATCATTTCATAATGAGCTTTGTCAATAGACAATGTTGAGCTTCGTTTCATACAAGACTTCATGTTGAGCTTCGTCACTAGACGATGTTTAGCTTAATACTTATACGATGTAGAGCATTGCATGTTTTGGGAGAAGAGTCTAGCACCGAACGGGCTAAGAGTCGACTACCCTATGCCCCATAACTACGCGCCAACGTAGGATTAATTCTATTATACTGTTGGGACCTCCCTTGTGAGCTATCCCTTGCCCTATTGGCCCTTTGAGCTTGATATCGATATCATGGTATCATCCATCGCCCTGGCAAGGTTATGGAAGGGTCTACCCACTTAAGTGTGATAGTTGGGACCACGTAAGCTCTATCGTGGTATGTCAGTTAAGTGAAGAGTCTCCCATTTTCCATATCATTTGAATTTGCATATCCATTACTCATGATGATTATCTTATGCATGCATGTTGAGAAAGCAAGGTTTGTGTCATTGTTCAGCTTTTGATATAAATGTTATGATTTAGCTTTGTGTCATTCGAATCAGTCATGATGTTCTAAATCCATGAATGAGCACGTTATGATAAAGTTCAATTTCAGAATTAATTAATGTGTCATCAATATACGATTTCTCAACTTTAGATTTTAAAATGACAATTTTCTATTTTGGAAAAAATTAGACTAGGTTCTTTTTAGAGATTTGGGGAAGAAAACTACGCTTAGTGCATTCCGTCACAGAATGACGTGAACCTCTGTGCAATAGGTATTGCATCAAGTCCCCTATGTGGTGAACTTTACCATAATGTACACCACACCTCGCTACCCATTATGTTTCATAGTGAGCAAATTTTCCAAAGTTCTCCCTACCTTTAACCACGACACGATCACCACTCGCAATGAACTTTCGAGCAATGGCCACTGCATTGCACTTCCTGATGCGATCAACAGTTACAAAAATATTTTTTATTTAGGTAAGGCATGCAAAACTTCTTGTAACAAAGTAGGGTCAAAAAGAAGTTTGATGCATTAGGATTTCAATACGAGCATATTGTCAATTAGTACCACATATTCTTATTAACATCACATTGTTTATGCAAATTTATTCCTTTTAGTGGTTCAAACCTTCGTGTGGAAATTCTCAGTACTACTATAATATAACACTTTATTAATATTAGTAGTTGTGCTTTGAATAAAATATATACAAAGTTGACAGTTTCTTGTGTAACAAAATAGAGCCCACACAATATAAG
>JACEIK010004325.1:124583-137125 GCA_018107945.1 Datura stramonium
ATGTCTTTAATACGAGTTGACCAAGTATATATTTTTCTCAATTTATCTTATTCAAGATTATTCTAAATATGGTTAGAACTACTTTAGGAAAAATAATTACAACCTTTATATAAGAAAAGATAAAAAAAAAAACTATCTTAATAACCCTGAAACTCGTTATAAATAGTGACTTCTCAACAAGAAATAGGGAAAAAACACAATACTTGTCCAAATGTTGCTGGTATTGAGAGTTGATAATTGCAAGCAAGGAGATGCGTGTATGCATAACGAGAACATGTCCTTACTTGTGATTATCAAATCACAATATCAACAACTTTAGAACAAGATTATGTGTGTTTCTTGCTTCTTATTGAGGAACCATTATTTATATTAGGCTTCCGACTTCTTAGTGTATGTGTTCAATCTTTCCACCCAAAACTTCATTAATTTTTTTTTCCAGAAAATGCCTTGAGTAGATTAATAACAAATCTATATAAGATGAATTTAGAAAGTCTTTTATATAAACAACTCTTTATAAATAATTTTCTTGATATTCATGAAAAATAATAACGAAAAACTTAAAATTTGCTCTGGGTTGTTGAACTTCTCAATTACTTCTCATTTATAGAAATAAAATATTTGGTATACACTTTATTGATTTTTCTTTTAAAATTTCTTATATAGGAAATTCCAGTCATGGAATAATGACACAACCAACTTGGGTGGTTCGTGCGGGCACCTACATCGACTCAAACTCGATTGGAAAACCCCTTTTTGAACAACATATAAAAATATTTAATATTCTTATTAACATACATAAATCAACAATGTTTAAATGTCATAATAAAATCCCTTCAAAAATCATAACTCTTCCAAGATCTAGTCTAGATAGGTACAAAAATTCTACTTGAAAAACTGACCAAATTACATTATAAAAGCTTCGCCTGCGGAGAGAATGCGGAAGCTGATATTGTGTATCACCTCGTCAACCATAAAATTGAAAATCACCTGCCACAGCCTACACTTAAAAAAAGTTCATCCAGTTAGTATCAGTGCACCACATGTACTGATAGGCATCATAGACTAACTAGGATTAGTGCACACAACAATATATAATTAACATGAAATTGTCTAACCTTTACTATCCATAACAACATAGACATAGGCTATGTCCAATTCTCTATTAGTTCACCTTACCTCTATATACGTAATATTAATTCAATGATAAACTCCTCAACTCCCCAATTCCTATACTAGTACCATCATCTTGCTGTAGTGGTGATTAGATTGCTGCCGCAATCCCGTGGTAGAAAAAACACACCCCTGCAGCATAACCTACTTAAGTGATAGCTCGATACTGGTATTCTTCTGTTTCAACTCCCTTTTTATGTTTGAAATCCCTTTACCCATTACCTATTTCAATTTCCATTAACTAAGCCTATTTCAGTTACTCCCGATTCATTCAATTACTTCACGACATTATACTTAGCCAGTTATCTTTTATTTAGTCCTTGTTAACCATAAACAACCATATTATCTTTCACAAATCTCAGATCTATATTTATTAGTGGAACCACTCCCATAGTCAGGACTAACTCATCACTTGTCGTGTTAGATAAATAATAAATATACATGATAAATTTAGAAATATATCAACGGGTATTGTACTATTGGCAAATAAATTGATTACAATCGCATCAACCAAAGATATAATTAAGAACTTACAATGAATTACTCTTAGGAGTTTATTATCATGCTCTAGTGCTGTACTAATCATATTATACTAGTACTGATTATCTATACATGCAAACTTTTCTCTATGCAGAAGTTCCACTGGGTAATGTAAGATGATTTTCCAAAAGTATCTTAGGAGAAATGGTATGAAACAACTATAGTGCTCCAAAATGGCTTTTTTTTTATTTTCTTTGTTGTGGAACTAGAGATATTCTACACACAAAAGACACAATATGATTTATGTGGCATGCAATGAAATGTAATTACCAAATGAACCTACCGATATATAATGTGTCGGGAATTAGCAACATATCTTGCTTCATTTTATAGAATTTTGCATGTCCTTAGGAGTTAAATTAAGTGAAAACTAACCTTATTATGCTATATTTTAGGAACTCAAGCAATGAAAAGATAAAGGGAGTTTAGTCCAAAAAAATGCTCAAAGGATGAGGAACAAATGAATCGTTTGTCTAAAAGACAGTTCGGATCATCTATCATCCATTGCCAGCTGCAAATTCCAAAACCAAGCTAATAGGCTCCTTACAATATGGAAGGATGGACTGTTTTCCCAAAGGACGGTCCGTCAATTGAAGAATGGGGATGAGCTAAGTAGAATGGGATTCCTAAAGTACTGCGCAACGTACATACCGTCTTTCCATCCCTGTAAACCTGACTCAAAAGATTGAATTAAAAGAGCTTTTTGGGACATAGTACAAATAATTTTTTCTGATTATTTTTAAGGAGCTTTTTCATTATTTAGTTCATAGTTAGAGTGGAGAGTATAAATTAGCTAGTTAGTCCAAGTTTTCAAAGTAGACGTGTAACTTAAATATTTAAATTCATCCATTAAAGATATCAATTTCAATTGGTAATCATGTCTAACTACTTAAATTTTCTTCTTCTTCTTACTATGGGTAACTAAACCCAGATCTAGGGTTATGAATCCAAAGGGTTGTGAACCCTAATGATCCCAATTTGGTAAAATTAAGTTTGGGCTTATGAACATTTAATTGATTTATGCTTTTTAATGTATGATTGGTGATGAGAATCATCCAATCCTGTCCAATTACCTTTATGAGGCTTGAAAGACAAAATTTAGGTTGGGTTAGCATCAATCAATAATAACTCAAGTAATAACCCTTGTCTAATAGATTCTCTTTGACATAGGTTGAATTACAATTAGCAAAAAGTAATCGGTTAGAAGAGAGTTCTCTTTAATTTGACAAAATAGAAGTAGATTGACACCAATGGTCTATTCAAAGATACCCATAGGTTGCCTAAGTAAATTTCTTGATTCAGCCCTAGCCCATTCTTAATCATTCCATATTGGGTGATTTGGGGGGATTAATCCATATTTGGGTCCACATCCATAGAACTATCTCTAATTGATTACAACCCTAACATATTGCACTATATAGCCGTAGTTAAATTTCCCCTCTCCTAATTCGAATAAACTCTAATCTTGTAATACTTTACTATTTAGTACTAGATATTCTGGACTTTGAGTAGCTCTGTGGGATTCGACCCAACTCCTCGTTGCCTTCTATATTTCCTACGATCGTTTATACTATTCGATATTGGAAGTAGATTTGAACGATATCAAATATTATGGCGTCATTTTCGGGGACTACATCATAAGCCCTTTCTATCCCTAACTGTCTTGTTTTGTTACTTAGACCTATTTTGTACCTCTTCTTTTTGTTTTTGTCTCTTGTTACTGGATCATGCCCGCTCTTCTGCCCGGAGATTTGAAAAATGTGTTCGCATATGTAAATAAGGAAGTTGACTATTCGAGCACGATCGTCCCACCAAGGGTAAATGCTGTGCAGGGTTTTCACATGAAAGCTTATAAGCAATCATAAAGGGGTATCATCAATCTCAAGGCCGAGACATGGATTCCATCAACTAATTATATTGCACAAATNGTCCCACCAAGGGTAAATGCTGTGTCATTCAAGATTGACCAAAGCATTTACTATGCTTAAGCCAGAGGGATAGTTTTGCAACTCCACGGACGATAACACCTATCAGTACTTGTAAATTTTCTTTGAAGAGTTCAACCTCCACTACCAAAATAATGTTTTGGATGATGCTATCCGTCTGCGAGTATTCAAATACATATTGGCTGGTGAGAAAAGGGATTGGATGCATAGACTCCCTCAAAACTCAATTCATACTTAGAAGGAGATCTATATGTTGATCTTATGGGGTTTTAACCCAATGCATGAATTTTCTAAGTTTCTACCATGAGTATGATCTAAGCATATTTCTATTATTGAATATGAATCATGGGAAAGTTTTACAATGTTTTCAATTAAAAATCAAGTTTTCAAGTTTTATAAATTATGATGCCCATCCATGAGAAGTTCATGAAAGCTGAGATCTATTATGTATGCTCAAGTATGATGAGATATTTATAAGAATAGCACGTTTTCAAGTTACCTATGTCTGTGATCATGTTTCCAAGTAAATCAAGTATTGTCAAACATGTTTATGTATTGGGCAAGCCCATATATTCAAGTATGATTTATGGCTTCACGAATTAGCTTACCACATGGTTTTAGAGTCAAGAGTCCCAATAATGTTCAGCTTGTGGTACGGTTTAAGCCAAGGCTCCTCATGTATGATTTCAGATTTTATGTATATATGATTATTCAGCTTCGTCACTAGACGATGGTTAGCTTCATTGAAAAATGATGGAGAGAATATGCATATTTTTGGGAGTAGTGTCTAGCTCCGAGTAGGCTAAGGGTCAGTCAACCCTATGCCTCATAACTACTAGCCAACGTATGTATGATCAGATTTTCTAGGACCTCTTTTGTGAGCTTTCCCCTGCCCCAAGGGGCCTTCAGCTTGACATCGATATAATGATAGCGTCTTTAGCTCTCGCAAGGATTTAAACAGCTCTGCCCATTTGAGTGTGATAGTAGGGACCACGTAAGCTCTATCGTGGTAATGTCGGTTATATGGCGAGTCTCCCATTGTTCCTCATGATTTCATCTATGTGTGTTTATCATTCATGATATATATATTCTAAAGCATATTTGAGCCAATGTTCAGTTTTACTTATGATTATCATATTTCAGCTTTGGGTCATTCGATATAGTTATGATGTTCAGTTATGTTCAGATCATAATTTTCGATTATCACATGAACGCCCTACTCTCAGATTCTTATCTTGATTATGTTTCATATTATGAATATTTTAATTATTTTACCTACTTAAGCGATTTTACTTACCTTGCATACTCGATATATTCCGCGTACTGACTGCATATTCTATGCGGTATCATTTTATGATACGGTGTATTACCCCAGAAGTGCCTAAGACTAGACCCGAAAGTTAAAAATTGAAGTTGGCAGAATCTGGGAAAATTCCACAAAATGGATCACCTAATAGGCTGTTGGTCCAACCAATGACCCGTGGGAAGCATACGTGGTGAGGTCTGGCTGGGTAGTAGTTGGAAGTAACAAACCACGTAACGACTTGTGGTTTGGTCAAATAGAAAAATTTCAATTTCAATTTCAATTTAAAGGTAAAAAAATTTCCCATTTTATTTGACTAGCCTAAGTTGACTTATTTTCCTTTCAATTGACACAAAAAAAGAAAAACAAAAACCTAAATATGTCGGTTCTATTAGATAAGGAACACCCAAGGGAAAAGATATCCAGCAAGAAAAATCCTGGGGTTACGTTTATCCAAAAACCAAGGTACCACACCCCCCCATCAAAAAAGCATGCGACGTCCTCGATGCATATAAAAAGTAAAACATGGGAATAGAGAACATACCTGTGCGACTGATGAGTTGGTAAATTCACCAACTCATTGGGCTCTTAAGCCTGAGTTTTAATTAGTTTTTGAGTTGTTTTTGTGCATTTTAGGCCTTTTTTACTTTTGTTGTGTGTAGATGTCTAATGTGAAGAAAAGATCAAGAAATGGAGTAAAAAGAAGGAAGTGGGTTGAAATTCGGCGTTTCACTGAAGAAGATCGGCAAAACGCCGACCAAGCGCCAATTCCCACTACCTCTAGGAAAATAGCCATATGCAAAATGCGGGTTGCCAATGGCGACTCGCCGGTTCAAACACCGAATGGTAACTGATTTGCTAGATTGAAAGGAAAAAGATCGGCAGTGCACGGATGAAGATCAGCAAAATGCTGACGGAACCACCGCTAACTACTGGAATGCATTGAAGTAGAATATAATGTAGTTGGCAGTCCGCGAATTGCAACCGGTGAACCGCCGGCCATCTTGCTGATTCCAAAATGCTGCTCAGGGGTAAAATTATCCAGCATGAAAAAAGAGAGAGAAGATTCCCTATTTTCTTGGATATAAATTCTAGAGAAAGTACTGTGTACTGAATATATCATAGCACAGCATATCAAATCATCTTTTTCCTTTCTTAGCTTTAGGACGTTCCTTTAGCAGAGAAAAGGAGAACTTGGTTGGTAGAAATTACAAAGTACCATTCTCTTCTTCTTCTTCTTAATAGTAAGGTACGACCATTGTTGGAGACTACTTGTGAACTTGATTTTACTACACTTGTTATTGAATTCAATGAATTTATTATTGAATGTGCTTTTGAATTTCTTAATCATGAGTAGCTAAATCATTAACTAGATGTGTGTGATGATGAATACTTAATTAGAGTGGGTATTGTTAGAGTCATCTCTATATTGTTTAAATGAGTGTAAATCTATTAGATTCTCTTCAATCTATAATGGGAGATCCATTGATTATGATGTGGATCTATTTGTTTTTACTTGATTGTTTCTTGTAAAAGAATAATTAAGTATTGAAAGAGAATTTAATAGTGGTTATGGATTAGAGATTGTGAAATTGGGCTAGAAATAGCCAAAATTGCATTCTCACTCCTAATTAGTAGCTAATAGCTAGAAATTAGTGCAGCTACTAATCCAAATCTGATTGGGTTGAGCTAATAGTGGCTAGAGGTTTGATAAAACTCTAGTAAGAGGTATTTATAAAGCTGAAAAGTTGTAATTACCCATTTCACTGAGATTATTTACATTACTTGCACTTATGAAATGACTTAGCATGTCCCTATCTAGTTAGTATATCATATGCACCACATATCTAGTCTTTCACATTCTTGTCAACAACCTTGGTGATTTTGCTATTATATGCAACCAAATTAGCAATTATAATCTACTACAAATTCCAATCTCCCCCCCCCCCCCAATTTATTTGTTTTTATGTTAATTCTAAGTGGTACAAGCTAACTTCAACTTCTCAATCGACACTTGTAATTATCACTCACTAGTCCTTGTGGGATTCGACCCCGACACCCGTTGAGTTACTTGTTTTGATACTTCGACCGTGTATACCCTTTGTATGAGGAGTATATTTTGGATGTTATAAAAAATGGCGCTGTTGCTGGGGACTAGCGCTTGATATTCTTGTGTTGATTGTTAATTTGAAATAGCTTTGCATCTTAGTTACTTGACATGATTTTGCTGTACTTGTTAGGATCTTACAACCACATGACTCATCACTCCCAAGTAGGGGATATCTTAGTGGAAGGTAACATGTAGCATGACAATGATAACCCGGTGATGCCGAAGATTGCGGAAGCCATTCGCCTACCACCTACATAGGGAATGTTGTATTTCATGTCACGAGCAAAATGCTGCATTTGTTGCAAATGAAGGAACTCTTTGGGGGTAAACCAAGTGAGGATGCAAATTGGCATTTGAGAAATTTCTTGAAGATATGTCAGCACTTCAACATTACAAACATAAGTCAAGAGTCTATCAGACTCAGGCTTTTCCCATTCTCTATAAAGGGAGAAGCGACGATGTGGTTGCAAGAGTTTCCCCCTGGTTGTATTATAGCTTGGAAAGAATTAATCGAAGCCTTCTTGGATCGATTCTTCCCTCCATCGAAGATGTTGCAGTTGAGGGATGACATCACAAATTTCAGGCAAGAGCTGAGAGAGCCTTTGCACGAGGCATGACTACAGTTCAAAAATAAGGTTGCTCTTTCTCCCAATCATGGACTTCTGGATGGAATGCTTCTCCAAAGCTTTTACCGAGCCCTTGACTCCATCAACAAGTCCATGGACAATATTTAGCTGGAGGGTCTATTATGTATCAAACATATGGGTTGGCTAAAGCTCTTCTGGATAGAATGACAAAAACCAATAGGGCTTGGCACACGCGAGAGAAAAATGTCTCTACACATGAGATCAACTCTAGTGCATTGGCTACTGAATTGCGAAAAAGGGATGAAGAGTGGGATGAAAATCTTGCTAAGATGATGACACAGCTGGAATTAATGACAAAGCATGTGATGGGGGCAGGGACCAAGGTGGTAAATGTTGTAGGTATGCAAGGTCCTTTGCAATATAAAGGGGAATCGTCACCACCAAGGTACGAGGAAGAATGCCAATACATGGGGAACCAAATGGGAGGTCCTTGACCTAGGTTTAAAGGAACCAATCAAGTCCCTTTGCGCCCAAGGGACAAAAATCAAGGCTGGAGAAGTCGTGATGCACAGGGGTGGACCAAAAGAAATGAAAGATGGGGAAATAGAGAGCAGAATCAAGAGGGTGACCGCTATCAGTGGAGTTTAAACCTGTATGTTCCCCTTCCAAAAGCTGGGAAATGCCATAGTCAGCCAAGTGTGAGTGACGTGGGTAGTTCAAAAATTGAGAAAATGCTAGCAAGAGTCTTAAAGAAAATGGAGTAAACTGAGAGCGGGGTCAAAGAGTTAAGAGGGGAGGTTTCTAACCTTTCCCAAATAGTGAGATCACATTCAACCTCCATCAAGAATTTGGAAGCCCAAATGAATCACTTGTCGGGTTAAATGAACCCCCGAATGAAGGGAATGCCTCCAAGTGACATAATGTCGAACCCAAAGAAAGATAGTCAATGCATGGCTATTGTTACTAGGACTGGCAAAGTGATCGGAGCCGCACTAGTGAAGCCCAAAGAGGTTAATGACCCCATATCAAAAGAGGAAAATGGACTCGACGAGATGCCAAAGACTCCAAGGAGTGAAGAAAAGAATGAAGAGGAAGGTGAGAGAAAGGATGATGAAATCCCCTCACATGTTGATGAATATGAGTTGGGCATGAAGGACCCAACTGATGACAAAGTTGAAGCAAGAGCTCCACCCCCTTATCCATAATGGTTGGCCAAGAAAAAGAAGGACGACTAGTTCAGCAAATTTGTTGATGTGTTTAGCAAGTTATCCATTAATATACCATTGGTGGATGCTCTTTTCCAAATGCTAGGATATGCTAAGTTCATGAAAGAATTGATGAAAAAGAAGAAGGTAGTTGATGCAGGTAGTGGGAGACAACGAACCATTGTAGTGCAATGATGATGAGTAACCTTGCCCGCAAGCGTGAAGACCCTGGAGCATTCACAATCCCTTGTACAATTGGGATATGTATATTAAAAAAAGCTCTATGCGATCTTGGTGCCAACATAAATTTAATTCGCCTAATTATCTTCAAGAAGTTGGGACTTGGAACCACAAAGCCTACATCGATGAGGTTGCTCAGGCGGATCGTTCCATAAAACAACATATGGGTGTTTTAGAAGATGTATTGGTAAGGTTGGATATATTCATCATACCTACTCATTTCATAGTCCTAGATTGTGAGATGGATATGGAGGTACCAATTATTTTAGGGAGACCGTTGCTAGCTATAGGGAGAGCTGTGGTTGATGTGGAGCTAAGGGAGCTCAAATTTAATGTTGGATGTGAAAAAGTCACCTTCAAGATTTGCCCATCAGCTGAAACTCCCACTGAATGCAAGGTGATAGGGTTGTTTCAAAAAGAGGATGAGGATAGTGGAATTGAGATGGAGGACACGGAGTCAGAGGATGATTCGTCAAAGAAGAGTGGTTAAATGACAGCTATGTCATTCCACGACATAAACTAAGGGGCTTCTTAGGAGGAAACCCAAGTATTTTATTTGATTCATGTTATTTTTTTGTTGTTTTTGTTTTGTAGAATCAATGAAGTGAGGAGAAAAGAGGAAAAGGACCACAACAACGCGGGAACCACACAGGATCGACGAGTCACCGACCCAGAAGCGTGAACCGCCGCTTCGGGTCACAAAAAGGCAGAAGGATGGAACTTTGAGAATTTGACCGGCAGACACTTCGGCGAACCGCTGATGCAAACACAATGTACCGCCGGTAGGTCACCAATACAACACAAATCACCTGAAGCATGAAAGCCTAAGCAGCAGCCCACCGGCGGATCGTCGATCCAGTTTGCAAAGTGCCGGTCACCAACCGGCTGAGATACAGTGCACTAGGCATGATTTTTAGTGAAAAGGTAAAGCAGCAGAATGTCGGTTCAATTCGGCTAACCACCGATGCATCTCCGGTCAAGGTACGAGTTTGTTTCAGAATTTAAATTAAGTGTGGACTCACCTAACACCAAATACTAGCTGAGCCGCCATATTCTGCACAATATTCTATTAAACCTCCTTTTTTATCATTTTTCCTCACCCTTTTTGTCTTCCCCATAGCTAACCTTTCCACTTCCCACCAACACATTAACTCACCATTAATACTCCACCTTCTACTCCACCTATCACCATTCCCCTTTTTCCCTATAAAACCTCTCCCTCCCTTTACCTAATTCCTCACTACACTCATACTCACTCACATACTCTTCTCTACTACGCAACCCTCTGTAGCGGCCATTGCTACCAGTTGATAAACTCCCAAAAGCCAGAGTTGTAGAGTTTATTCCGATAGTGTGGTAATATACCCTTGTCTCTTCTATGTTCTTATCAATGGCATATTAGTTGTGAATTTCATGTGGCTTTCCATACCTTTTATTTCACTTTTGTTGTTTCTCCTTTCCTTTAGATGCATGATTTATTCTTTATTTGTTGAAAGTCTGAGTAACCTACTAGGATTGAAATGTCACACTTTTCCCAATGATAGATTGGGTGATGCCATTCTTATGGGTGAAAAGTCATTTGAGTCCTATTTCTTGTGTAGAGTTTCTGTTTCAATGAAATGTGTATGGGTGTGTAAATGGGCTCCATGGAAATGTTAGGTTCAATTTGGGGATGATGACATTCGGCGATTCGCTGGTGGGGTCCAGCAAAATGCCAGTGGAAAGTTAGTCCAAGGCATTGTTGGCTTCAGGCCACTGTTTGGATCCCGTGTTGCATCGATGGTTCGCAGATCAATACCGGCGACTCACCGCCTTGTGGCCAGTTCACCCCGGGTCTACTCAGTCTTCTACCTCATATCACCAAGTCATCAGCGGTTCGCAGATTCCTCCTGCGACCCCCCGGTGTTTCACCGATGTTGCTAGTGATTTTACTTTTATTACTTCTCATTTCAGTCTACAATTAGCTTTAGTTATTTAAAGCAAGTATATTTTGGTTGTCACTGACCCTATGTTTGCAAAAAATCATGACTTCTTATAGGAACATCGGTAAGGGAAAGGCCCCAGTATCATCCAAAAGAAAGGGCAAGGGAAAAGCCAAGGCTTTAGCACCACCTACGAACTCCAAAGAGGCCATAATTCTTTGTGTCCCAAACATGAAGGAACATTATTTCATATGCCAGGGTTGGTCCATAACTATGGAAAAGTGATTTAACCTGGCAGGCTTGTGGGGTGATCTCCCTAACATCACCGCCTAATTCACAGACCGACAATGGCATGCCTTTGCCAATCCTCTCTCACCTTACTACCCTAGCCTGGTGCTAGAATTCTATGCCTCCTACCAAGCTCGACAGGATAGCATGCAGCACAAGGGAAAAGTTGATGACTTTCCATGCCTACCGTTGTTTATGATATGAGGAGTGAAAGTCGACATAACCCTGGCTACCATTAACTACCTATTTTGGGAAGATGAGATTAACTTCGAGACAGAGTACATCGCTCGGGTAGCTGACATGAAAGACCAATTCTCATGGATAACCCCAATCATTGCTGCTGATACACCTCTGTGGGCCTTCATGGGTGGCGAAATCTCATGCCGTGACTTGAAGTTTGAGGCTATGTTGTGTTTGGACTTTATCGGTGGCCATATCATCCCATCCAAAAATGAGCAAATGATCAGTTTGGAAACTTTAATTCTCATCACCTGCATCATGACTAGAGAACCCATCAACTTTGGGGAGATTATAGCCCAATAAATGAATAGGAAGGCACGACAATCTAGCACTTTCATGCCCTACGCTGTCCTCATTTCCCAGCTTTTCTCACAAGATGGGATGCCTCTGTTCCCATATGAAACCCCTTCAGCTGCTTTAGGAGTGATTGCCATTGACCGAAAAAGAGGTGCCGAGGCACTCACTGTGAAGAGGAAAAGACTGCTGCCTTTGGGGTAGCTAAGGGATCCCTTTCCTATGGATCGGACCACTCACCACAGGCCTCGGATTTGAACGTGCCCCAGCACGAAATGTCAAGCCAAGCTTCCGGCGACATGCCTCATCAGGGAGCATCTCCCCCTCCTCAATCCTCCCAACCAAGTGATCTCCACAGACTTGTGGAAATGACCATCTCTCATGAGAGTAAACTCCATAGATTGGCCAAAAGTCTCCCTACACTCATTGCGCAAATAATTAAGAAGGAGCTCAATTCTTTATATGAGAGTTCACTACACTGTGCAAGAGGGTGGTTGTGGTTGAGGGTGTTGTCACCTCCCTCCGAACTGAGGTGCAGGAATGGAAGAGTTGGAATTCAACAGAGGTGCCTGACATGAGCGCCCTTGATTCTACAATGGCTGCTCCCTCCACAATGCGAGGCCCCATTGATGATCTATTCGAGGGCTTGTGGGGTGATTTTGCTGGTCTGGGTGAGGTTGGTGGTGATGGTGTAGGT
>JACEIK010004326.1:5738-20842 GCA_018107945.1 Datura stramonium
ATTTCATGTTTTACAATTTAATCATGGTGCTTATGATGTCAAATTTTGCCCCAGCGGGCAGTGGTCGTGGTACAATTGCTCCACTTGACCCGATTTCGTCGATGTATGGGTCCTCATCATTGAAGAAGTGTGGGGGAAATCTATGACCTCTGCTGCCCCTCCCATGTCAACCAGCATTAACAACCTCATCTGTAGCATCCTCCGCATCCTTAAGTGTAGCTCGCTGAGCTAGCTCGACTTGCCGAGCTTCTTCAGCTATACGGGCATCTCTCTGCTCCTGGTTCTCCATTCTACGCAGTGTTCACTCGAGTTCAAGATTCAAAGGAATCAGAGGATTTCCACTACTCCGAGTTCTTGGTATTCACCAAGCAACAAACTATGGATATCACAAACAAAAAGGAAATGTGACTCGGGAAAGAAAAACAAAAGACAATTATAAGCAATTAATCTAGTCTTAGTCGTATTTCCCGGCAAAGATGCCACTTTTTAATAATGCTCAAACTCACACCTTGCTGAAGTATGAAGCGGACATTTTCAATATAGAACCCAACTAATAGGTTGGGGTCGAACCCACAGGGAATATGGAAGATCTAGACTAATGCCGATAAGTGAACTTGTTGGTAAGTTATCTCCAAATTTGGGGGTTTTGAAGAAGGTAATATTAAAACAAGATTATAAATGTGATTTAAATCAAGATTTGCAAATAACTAGGGTATATTTTCCCATGCGCTCATAACTACTTCAGATATACACATGTGATCAATCCTAATGCTTGCTTGTAGAACTGATAAATAGGGTTCATCCAAAAGACTAGTTCATCCCTATTGGATGACTATACTCAATCACCGGGTTGGACTCATGAGAAATTTAAAATTAACCATTATCAATTATGTTCTAAATTTAACTGTCCTGCAACCACAACTCAAGTTAATACAATGATCATCAAGATCAAGGCTTTGTTGTAATTCTTTTTTCCTAATCTCTACCTCTCTATGTTCAATCAAGTAAATAATTCGGGAAGTTCTAATGTTGTACACCATTAAGAAACATTTAACCATGAAGAAAATACAATACAATCTTTTCACATTGGTTTTAAATGAGTTTTGTACAACCCTAGTATGTTAATCCACCATGATTTCCACAACTCCTAGTTATGGAGGTTTTAGCCTCTCATGGTTTTAAGATTGTAATATGCATTCATAAACAAACACATAATTAAATACTTACAACAATTGTTGAGAGAAAAACTCTTTTAAATATACAAGAATAATCTCAAGAACAATTGATAAAGAAATCAAGAATTGCTCCGAACAAGTGTTAATCTCATGTAAACTACTCAATTCTATGTTCTCTATTGATTCTCCATTGATTTGTAATGAAAATAAAACATAAAAGGTATTTATACAAACATCAGAAACCTTTTCCTAAGGTAACAGGGATATTTTCCATAACTGGCGCCACCTGTGCCACAACTAGTCATATGACTCGTAACAGGATTGTACGGGTCGTAACTACCTCTCGTATGTCCTTGGCTTGCTGAAAATTTGTCTAGGTGTTGGGAGCTAGTATGACTCGTACCTTCTTTCTACGAGTCATACAATGCATTCGTGGCTTGGTCCTAAGAATTCAACATCTTCTGGAATGCTTCACGAGTGTTGTGGTATGACTCGTACCTTCTTGCCATGACTCGTACTGTCTGTAGTTTTTGAAATTACCCCAAGTCTTGAAAGTCACTGGAGCTCATCATGGCTCATGGTATGGGTCGTATGTAAGTGCTACCACTCATTGATTCCACCCGTACCAAGAGGTTGCCTTGTGCAAATTCTCTGAAGTTTTCCACAACTCTAGCTACGACTCGTACTAAGAGTCGTAAGTTGCCTTCTTCTCTATTCAGCCTTCTTAACCTTATCACGGTTCTCAGTATGGCTCATACAATCAAGGTACATCTCGTACTAAGATTTTTACTTTGATTGATTTTCTTCATTTTTAGGCTTCTTTTGCACATGTTTGCTCCAACACTTATTTTTACTGAAATCAAAGTAAAAGTGCCTTATATCCATATAAATATACCTAAGTCCATACTATTTTCTCATTTTCAAGCATCAAAAGTGTTGTAAGTTCACAGCACATCATTGGGCTTGAGGTAGCCAAAACCCATAGTGATACAACCATTAGAGATTTGAGGCTAGAGATAGCTCAAAACTTGTCTAAGCTATAGCGGATGAATTAATTGAGGCCTTGGGGTTTGAGAAAAATCAATGAAAGAGAACCCAAATGGTTGAAAAATATCGGGTTTCACTTTATCCATAGTTATTTATGCTTGTGAGTAATAATTTGATTTTCTAGTTAATCCCAATCCAATCGAACCCCCATCAATAGCACATCCCTGGCCCTTGCTCATAATTGTTCATTCAATTTGGTTGCCTTGTTCTCTTGACAGTTAATTTTAATTCAAACTGTGATCTCACTTTTTCCCTCAATATTTATTTTTTTAATTTTCAATGCATGGATGCAACGTTAGCTCAAGTCAATAGAAAACTTTTGTGTTATCCAATCATTATTCCCTGTGGATTCGACCCTGACTCTTAGTTGGGTATTTATATTGCAACAATTATTTACACTTCCTCCACGTGAGGAGTGGATTTGAACATCATTATTAGGCCAAAGGTACATCCGCTACTCTAGAAAAAGCTCCCCAGTTTGAGGAGGGAACAGGAGTCTGGTAGTGGCTCGAATTTTGAGGAAGGGTCAAAGTAGGCCAAATGCAGAGATGGTGCAGATGAGTTGGGGTTTGAGGAAGAAGCCGATGAGGATGAGGATGATAAAACTCCGCCTCTCAAGAGTTGGACTATGAGGTGGAATATGCCTAGTGCTTAGGAAATCTACAAGTAGGGCCTCACTCTCACCTTCAAAAAACACCCTAAGCGGAGTATCGAATAGAAACCGTGGATCCTAACCAGTGCACTAAATGAGGTCAAGGAGATAAAGCAATTTTTTAGCTTCTATGGGTTTGAGTTGATGGATCAGATCCCTAACAGATATAGTGTTGGATTAGTCAAGGAGTTTTATGCCCACTACTTGGTAACAATGGAGGAGAAAGCAAAGGCTGGGCAGAAATAAAAGGAGCAGCCCAGACTTGACAGTGTTATGGTCCAGGGATGAGCAGTTGATATCTCCGAGAGGACCGTCGCACGGATGATGTTTGGGCTACAGTTCAGAGCTCCAGATGCCACAACTGAGTTAAACTACATAGTAGATGCCCGAAAAGGGTAAAGCAGTTGGGCCACAAGGAGAGATAGATTTAGGTGAGATGGATAGCTAGGGTAATAGACGAGGACAAGGAGGTAGACTGGGTGGACAGTTGTCGGCAGGTCACCAAAGCCTCATTGAACTTTATAGCGAAGGCCTGCTAGACACTGGTTCACTATAGGTTGTCACCGATAGTGAATGACAACACTCTTAGTGCAGATAGAGCAGCATTAACAGCATGTATCATGTCTAGATGAGTGATAGTGGAGGAGATTCAAGATCGTGTTATAGGTTTGAGCACCATTATTCCATCCCCAAATCTCATCTACAGGCTTTGCAGAGATGCTGGGATGTGGGTGATAAGGGAGATTGATGTTGATATTTGGTGATATAAGATTGAAGATATTGGATTTATTTGGGATAAGATGAACCCGGTGAGTCAGGTTAGACTACCAACAGCAATTCCACCGCCACAACCAATACGGGGTGAGTAGATAGATTCCCCTACCTCACAGGAGCAGAGCGAGATGCCAGCTATAGAGGCAGCTCCAAGTACTTCCTCTACACCTCTGTTGGGCATTCCTAGATAGGTCCTAACAAACTATTCTTGGTTCCCTAGGAGTTTCTCTAGAAGATGGCCAAGAGATTTACGTTGACCAAGGAAAAGCTCAACCTGATGATAGAGAATGTCAAGCCTTGGGTGAAGACTGAGATAGAGGAGGCTGCTAGAGGATTACATAGCCAGTTGGATAGCTTTGAGCTCCATTTTAATGAGTTCTTAGCTGAGAAGAAGGACACGAGTAGCTTGAGAGATGAGTTGAGGGCTCTATGGAGTAAAGTCACTGAGTTGTCGTCTTGATAGTAGGCCATACAAGCAGCCCCCACCATTCTTGATTTCGATTCCAATCTTTAAGAGGAGCTTTATTTTGAGACATATTGAGCCCCAACAGTAGCTGGTGGAGATAAGGGAAAGAAGAGCGGCTCGGAGGTTATTGATGAGGAGCCCTCGGGGAAAAAGAAAAGGGAGAGAAGAGAGCATAAGAGGGAAATAGTGGAGATCCTATATTCTCATGACAAGCACATGTCAAAGTTGTAGGGGAGAGCCAGAGGAGGGGGGAGCTTCACCACTTCCCCGAGGGAGCTTATAGGTGGCAAGGAACCTTCGAGTGAGCCACATTAAGCCAGAGTTGATGTTGAGGTCACTATGGAGGCCACCACTGTTAAGGGGGTGGTCACTGCCCCATGTCCCACACCAATGAGTGTGGCAGCCACTATCAGCGCCACTACGACAGTGGAGGGGAGTGTGCCTTTGCACTGACTTCTGCTGGATAACAAGATCGCTTACGGCTCCACAGGTATGTCAGTCTCCTTGTTCATACATTTTTATGCTTTGGGGATAAAATATCCATTTTAAGGGGGGTGTATTTTTTTTATTTTAGGATTTCATTTGAGGGTTTTTGTTGCCGTGTTACTTTTCCCTAGGACATGCTATCTAGTAGAACCACATGTTTAGGGTTTTTTGTTTGTTTAACTAGAAGTATCTGAGGATTACTTTACAGCTAATAAACACACATGTTTTGATTTTTTGTGGGAAAAAATAACCCTTTTAAAAAATTTTCGCGTGTTAGTTGTGATGTTGATTACAAAGCATGACTTCTGTGGATCTTTTTATGGCATTTAGTAGATTAGCATATGTAATTTTGGTTTAGCTATTAATGAACTAGATAGTTAGGATAAATGCAAATTTGTACCATTTGTGAGTGAGGATTCTTACCTAGTTCAATACTTCGTAGAGGATCTAGAACTTGCCCGATTAGTCGTTACGTAAGTTGTAGGAATAATTTATTGGGAAAGGATCATATGCCCTTTTTGTGTTATCTCACTTCATCTTAAATTTCCCTACCAAATAAATTTAATCCCCTGATCCCATGTTTGAGCCTAAAGTTGACCATTTTTCTTTGATTACGCATTCACCTTTCTCGTGTTTATAATGAACATGTTTTACCCTGTTCCCTCCTTGGACATTGTGATCTTCAACTCAGGCAGAAAACACTATGTTAAGGGTAGATATAGTTGGGGTGCGAAGACCGGTTGAGGGTGAGAAAGAAAGAAAAAGTCAAAGAAAAGTGGGGTATGCCGTGAAATGTCAAAAGAGAAAAAACAAAAAAAGAGAGATCTAAAATGTCAAAAGTTAAAAGAAAAGAAAAAGAATTGAAAAAGATGAGAAAAATACACCATACAACAAATGGTAGTTGAATGGTGAAAAAGGGAGGAAAAAGATGAAAGAAATAAAAAGGGGTAAAAAGTGAAAAGTGAAGCCAAAGTGTGTAGTACCAAGGAGGGTTAGTCACTAAAATCTACCATACCCAGCCCGAAGCCTACATTACAAGCCGAGAAAAGTCCTATAGTGATCCTAGCCTAATTTTTTTAAAAGCTGAAGTAGAGAAAATAAAGGAAGGCATATGGTATACGATATGCAGTATTTGAAACTTCTTTGTGAGAGTGAGAGTCCTGTTTGACTAGTCCCAAGTTTCATGTGTGTGTGTGTGTATATATATATGTGAGTTTTTGGGACTTCATTTGCTGCGAGGGTACATAGTTTGTATTGCATTCGACCAGTTGTTTGTGTGAGTAGTATAAGTGATAGCTCAGTTCTATACTAATAGTTAGATGCCATGTATTAATCCCTGTATGTCCTGAGTTGTTGTTGCATGTGTGCATAGCTGACTTGGTGTGAATGAAAAGTGGGGTCAATATTTGATAATGGTTGTATGTGCAAATTTTGTTGTGTTGGTTGTAGGTCTTCTATTTCACTTTTTAGTTAAGCGTTGTTATGTAGTTTTGCTTTGTTTGTCTGAGGACATGCAAAAGTCTTAAGTAGAGGTTATTAATGTGTTGTTAGATTACAATACTTTCGACACTTAAAACTGAGAAAATATATATGGTCTTAGTGTGTTTATACGGATATGATGCACTTTTTCCTTGTTTTCGGAGAAATAAGGTGTTGGAGTTAAAAGTTGTGAAATGAGGGAAAAGAGTGAAAAAATTGGGCCAAGTACACACTTCATGACAAGCCATACCTTGGTGGTACGAGCCATACTGTAAGTTATGATAAATTTTAGAAGATCTGTACAAGGTACTGGCCAGTTACGACCTTTGGTACAAGCCATACCATCCTCGTACGAGCTATACTATGAGTCGTGAAAAACATCAGAAGGATGCACTTGGATTTGTCTCCTGGAACAGGTTTTAATTACGATCTGTGATGACTACCTACGATCCGTACCAAGGAGTTATGGTAAAGTTCATAAAGATTGTGGAAAGGCAAATCTCATGGTACGAAAAACAACCACGAGTCAAATGAGAAAGATACAAGCCGAACCAAGACACTCATGGAAATATTCAGTGGATGCAAGATATCTCAGGTTCAGACCACTACAGTAATATATGACTCGTAGGAGTATTGTATGAGTCATACCAACTCCTAGAACTTAGCCAAATTCAGAGATACAATGCATTGTACAAGTGAAGCTACGACTCATATGATGAAATTACGAGTCATTGGAGAAGGTGATGACAATTAATTAGTTTTCCCTATTAATTTAGGAAACATTTCTAATTATTTGTACAAATAATTCTCTAAGTTATTTTTGATAGGAGACGACTTTCTTGGAGAAGAGTTCGACTATTTGGAGTTCTTCTTAAGTTTTCGAATATTCTTGGAGTTAATTTCCATTGTTCTTTTATTGTTCTTAGTTGAATATTGCAGTAACCAAGTGGATTTTATTTCAATTTTCATTGTAAGCTATTACTTACGTTTTATTTAATGAATGCTCATTCCCTTCTTACAATCATGAGAGGCTAAAATCTCCACGACTAGAGTTGTGAAAACCATGGTGAATTAATAATCTAGGGTTTTCATATAGTGATTCTAAACAAATATGCATGCTTGTAATGTCTTCTCTTCAATCTTAAATGTTTCTTAATAGAACGCGACGCTAGGACTTGCCCAAATTTTCTATTTTCTTGAACCTAGAGAGGTAGAGATTAGGAAAAAAGAAGAACAACAAAGCCTTGAATTCTGTGACACATTGTATAACTTGAGATGCGGTCGCAGGATAGTTAATTTGTAATATATTGATAACCATTAAAGTGAGATCACTCAAGAGACCTAATTTGGTGATTGAGTATAGTCATAGAATAGTGAAGAACTAATCGTTTGAATGAAATTATGTTATTTGTTCTATAAGTTAAGTATTGGAATCGATCACGAGTGCAAAACGCAAATTTGTTATGAATCCATGGGGAGCACTTCCCTAGTTTTAATACCTTGAAAATGCCTAAGATTAGACCCGGGGTCAAAATTGATGATTGGATGAAAATATGGGAAAATTTCATAGAACGGGCGACGTAACGACTCGTGGTTTGAAAAGACAAGTCATCATATGCAATCGTGGTCTTGGGAGTCCTTGTGGTAGTGGAGACAACAAATGAATCAATGACTCATTGTTTGAAACAAGTCGTTGTATGCAGTCGTGGGACCTTAGAAGTAGGGATACCACGGGTCATCTAATGAATCATGGTGAGAACTGATGACCCGTGGTCACCAATCGTCGTTTGGTTTCCAGAATTTCCAGTGCATGTAACGGATTGAGACCGCGACTCATTGGAAGTAACCACGAGTCATGGTGAGGCTCGTGGAAGGGATGTTCAGGTTTGTGAAGGGGCTAACAACGGTCTATCTAACACCCGTGGGAGGTAAAAAAGACTCTTCCTGTTGAGTCGTGGCTAGGATTTGAGATCAGGTTATAGACTATTTAGATGATAGATCAAACCACGAGTCGTGGTATCCACTAATGACTCGTTGGTACGTCCGTGGGAGTGACTAGTGCAGTTCTTAGGGTGATTTCATTAAGGGTATTTTCGAACTTTCTATGCTCTAAGGCCCTAAACTAGGTCGTTTTATGTATTTTTCTAAGCATAATAAAATAGGTTAAGTCCTTTTTTCTTAAGCCATTCCCATGCATGAAAATTAAGAGAATTCTGGAGAGATCAAGCATAGATTTAAGCTTTTCCCTATCAATTCTCCATTGGTCCTTCAAGAACTCTAGAATATGATTTTACCCAGGTATGTAGGGATACGAATGGGTGTTTCCATTCACACCCATGCCCATTCCCTGTTAATTTATGAAAATCTATCAAAAATCTCATGGGGTTTTGAATTAAAATTTTTGAAAATATAATGTTTTTCTATTGGGCTATTATGATTTATGATTTACATCATATTTTAAGGAGTTTGATCATATTTTACAATTATTTTACTTATAAAATTATGGATTTCGATTTCTACGAAATTAAGCCTAATTATGCATGATCTATGATAAATTGATTTATGATCTACGTCTCAATTGTTGATATTTACAAGACCAAAATGATATATAATTTTAAATATGGATTTATTAAATTACCCATCATGATTTGATGATCTACAAGTTATATGTACGATCTACAAGTATGCATTGAACCTATGATTCATGAATTATGTTTGGCCGACTCACGGGTCGTATGTCATGGCTAGTTCATGTGTGCATAAGAATATTTATGATTATCATGATTTAACTAACCTATGAATTCATGCATGTTATACTATGAGCACTACATATGTTTTTGGAGTAGTATCGAACATCGAATAGGTTTGGGGCCTTGGTTCTGCCCCGGATTTCATAAACTACGGCCACCATAGGTATGTTGGGACCACCTTTGTGACTATCCCCGGCCCAATTGGCCCTTTTCATAGTGATATAACACTTTCATTGTCCTACCCTTGGCATGATACGGACACCCTCCCGACCCGGGTTACAAGTCGGGCTTCATGTGTGCTCATATAGTGTATGTCGGTTAAGATAACCTCCCATTGTTCGTCATCATTTATGCATATTTATGATTATGTATATTGGCTCAAGTCATGTTCAACAAATCTTTTCTCTTATGATTATGATTACGATTCTATTACGAATGTTTTGAAAACATTGCGTCTTATGTTATATTACGATATTTATGTTATGAGCATGTTGTCCTACTCTTATGATCATTATAGTTTTTATATATTTTAGATGTCCATTTTACTTATCTTGCATACTCGGTATATTCCACGTACTGACCGCATACTTTCAATGTTGTATCATTTCATGATACAAGACCCGGTTCCCAGTCTCATCAACATCTTCAGACCATCTCAAAGTTCACCTCTAGCGTGTTGGTGAGTCCTAGTGTTCCGAAGGCCGTCTGCTACACCTTATGTCATTTTATGATTCATTACTTGGTCGAGTTTGTTGGGGTTGTTGTCCCATCAACCCATCTTTTGTAGTAGAGGCTTTCAAACATTATGTAGTACTCAACTTGTGTGTATGTCTACTGATTTCTTATTTTATGTTATGTTATGATTACATTTCCACTATGCCTTATGTTCAGCCTTCTGCTTAAAGTGAATGAAGTTGGATGTATGTTTATGCCATGGGTCAACTTGGGTCCTCTCGGGGTTTCTTGTCCCATGTTAGGATCCAGGTCTACGTTCTAATTGTGACAAACTTTGTATCAGAGCCATTGGTTTGAAGTGTCCTTGGGTGTCTAAAAGCGGTGTTGCATAGAGTCTTTTTCATGGGTGTGAAGTGCGCCACACTTATGACGAATAGGCTATGAGACGTTTAGGAAATGTTCACTTCTTTCATGATCTATGTCATGTGATGAAAAGTCTTTCAACCCTTCTAATTCTTGCTATTTGCGATTGTTGAATCATGGCTCTTAGAAGAATGAATGGAAGAAAAAATGGGAATGGTAAAGGCCACGAGGATGGCAATGGTCATGGGCATCAGCAAGCCCCAC
The DNA here is from genome assembly GCA_018107945.1 of Datura stramonium. Taxonomy (NCBI): domain Eukaryota; kingdom Viridiplantae; phylum Streptophyta; class Magnoliopsida; order Solanales; family Solanaceae; genus Datura; species Datura stramonium. The sequence goes on from JACEIK010004326.1 coordinate 15,870, forward strand.
CTGTTCAGGATCCCCAAGCACCGGAGGCAGTTGCCTACGCGAAGTTTCTGGTGACTATCCAGATGTTGGCACAAGCCTTGACCACTCTGGTCAACCAGCAGGCTATGGCGCATATTCCACAGAATGGCAATGCGGTATTGGCCGGGATTAGAGATTTCTTGATGATGAACCCTTTGGAGTTCCTTGGGTCCAAGGTGGATGAGGTCCCGCATGATTTTATCGAGGAGATTCTTAAGATCACCCAGGTTATGGGGGTGACTAATGGAGATTGTGTTGAATTTGCCTCCTATCAGCTGAAGGGGGTGGCTCACATATGGTTCAAGTAGTGAAGGGATGCTATGGCAGTGGGTGCAGTTCCTATGGGTTGGTGAGGAGTTTCACGCGGCATTCTTGGATTGGTTTTTCCCTCGAGAGATGAGGGAGCTTAAGGCGACTGACTTTATTAACCTGAAGACGGGTGACATGTCCATCCAGGAGTACACATTGGAGTTCACCCATCTATCCAAGTATGCACCAGATTTGGTGGCAGACCAGAGGGCTCGAGGGAGCCGTTTTGTACATAGAGTGGCAGACTATCGGGATATGGACTATAAGATCGCCATGTTGCATTCGGATATAGACTTTCCCCACAATGTGTTGCATGCTCAGCAAATGGAGTCAGTGTATCAGAGATAGAGAGAGGCCAAGAGGTCCAGGATCGACAACTATGTCGCATCTCAGGCTAGATCAATGGGTGGGAAGCGTCAGCAGAATCAGCACAGGTCTATTGCTCCAGCACCATCCTCAACCAGTACATCATCTAGATTCTTAGGGGATTGGAGGAGCAGGGCCCTAGACTCGAGAGGCCAGGGTAGCATGCAGATGGAGCGCACTTTTCCAGCTTGTGCGAAGTGCGTCAAGAACCACTTAGGGAGGTGCCTAGTTGGTTCGGATGCTTGTTTTGTGTTTGGAAAACCCGTATACAGACTCAGGGATGGTCCTTTAGCCAGATTAGGGGGCGGTGGAGCCCGTATGCCAGCAGCCAGTTCAGCCACCCTAGCAGCGCGTCCTCCTCAGCAGAGTGCCTCGACTAGTTCAGCCGGCGGTCAGTGCCAAAACAGGTTATATGCTTTAGCACCCCGTCAGAAGTAGGAGGTCTCCCTAGATGTGGTCACTGGTATGTTGCGTGTTTTTCACATTGATGTTTATGCCTTTTTTAGATCCAGGGGCTACTTTGTCTTTTGTGAATCCTTACATTGCTAGTAGCTTTAGTCCTGAGACTCTATCAGAACCATTTTCAGTTTCTACTCCTATTGGTGATTTGGTTGTAGCTAGGTGAGTGTATAGAGGATGCCCGATCACTATACTGCATCGAGTCACCTCCACAGACCTTGTCGAGTTAGCTATGACTGATTTGGATATTATTCCTTGAATGTATTGGTTTTATGCGTGTTATGCATTTGAAAATTGTAGAACCCGTAGGGTGGAATTTCATTTTTCGGGTGAATCAGTTTTGGAGTGGAAGGTTAGTTTGGTTGTACCAGCAGGTCCATTTATTTCATATCTTAAGGCCAAAAAGATGATTTTTAAGGATTGCATGTATCATTTATTAAGGGTTAAGGATGTTGACTCCGAGAACCCCACTATCCATCCAGTTCTGGTGGTATGTGAGTATCCAAAGGTATTTCCAGATGATTTACCAGGTGTTCCTCCTGAGAGGGAAATCGATTTTGGCATTGATCTTCTACCTGATACGCAACCTATCTCTATTCCTCCTTACAAGATGGCTCCCAGTTGAGCTAAAGGAGTTGAAGGATCAGTTGAAGGACCAATTAGATAAGGGTTTCATCAGATCGAGCAAGTCTCCATGGGGTGTACTAGTCTTATTTCTTCGAAAGAAGGATGGTTCGCTTCAGATGTGCATTGATTGTCGATAATTGAACAAAGTCACCGTTAAGAACAAGTATCCTTTACCTAGGATCGATGATTTGTTTGACCATCTTTAGGCTGCAAGGTGTTTCTCAAAGATAAATCTCAGGTCTGGGTACCATCAGCTCAGGGTTCAGGAGTGTGATATCCCGAAGAAAGCCTTCAGGACGCGGTACAGTCATTACAAGTTTGTAGTTATGTCTTCTAGACTAACAAATGCTCTTATAGCTTTTATGGACCTTATGAATAGGGTTTTCAAGGCGTACCTGGAGATGTTCGTGATCGTGTTCATTGATGACATCCTTATATACTCTCGGGGCGAGGAGGAGCATGCCATTCATTTGAGAGTAGTGCTTTAGACTCTCAAGGATCGCCAATTGTATGCAAAGTTCAGCAAGTGCGAGTTTTTGTTGAACTCGGTAACATTTTTGGGCCATGTGGTAACAAGCGAAGGCATAAAAGTAAATTCTCAGACAATCGAGGCGATAAAGAATTGGCCTAGACCGGTGAATCCTTTGGATATTCGGAGCTTCTTGGGCATCGTTGGCTACTACCGGATTGTTGTTGAGGGTTTTTAATCAATCGCAACACCTTTGACCTAGTTGACTCCAAAGAAGGTGAAGTTTCAATTGTCAGAGGCTTGTGAAAAGAGCTTCCAAGAGTTGAAGACTCGACTTACTACTACACCAGTGTTGACCCTACTCGAGAGTACGGATGGCTTTGTGGTGTATTGTGATGCTTTGAGAATCGGACTCGGGTGTGCATTGATGTAGTGAGGGAAGGTAATAGCATATGCCTCCAGACAGTTAAAGATCCATGAGAAGAATTACCAGACCCATGATCTAGAGTTGGCCGCGGCGGTATTCCCATTGAAGATGATACATTACTTGTATGGGGTCCATGTGGATGTATTTACGGACCACAAGAGCTTACAACATGTGTTCACACAGAAAGTCCTCAATCTACAGCAAAGGAGGTAGTTAGAGCTACTCAAAGACTACGATATGAGTGTTCTTTACCATCCAGGTAAGGCTAATGTGGTAGCGGACGCACTTAGTAGACTTTCCATGGAGAGTGTGTCCCACGTGGATGAAGGGAAAAAGGAGTTGGTTAAAGATGTACATCGTCTCGCAAGGTTTGGAGTTAGGTTGGTTGACTCTACGATAGCGGTGTTGTTGTGCAAAGCGGATCCGAATCGTCATTAGTGACTAATGTGAAATCTAGACAAGATGAGAACCTAATTATGGTAAAGTTGAAGGAAGCAGTTCGGAGTAAGAAGGTGGAGGTTTTCTCCCATGGGGGAGATGGTGTGCTTCGGTATTAGGGTCTCCTATGTGTTCCAGATGTTGATGATTTGAGGAGCCAGATATTTCATAATGCCCATGGATCCAGGTATTCCATCCATATGGGTGCCACTAAGATGTATCGTGATTTATGAGAAATATATTGGTGGGATGGCATGAATAAAGATATTGCAGAATTCGTATCCAAGTTCCTAATCAACAAGTAAAGATTGAGCATCAAAGGTCGAGAGGAGTACTTCAAGATATCAGTATTCCTACTTTGAAGTGGGAAGAGATTAATATGGACTTCATCAAAGGACTACCTCGTATTCGCTGGCAATATGATTCCATTTGGGTGGTGGTGGACAGGTTGACCAAGGCTGCACATTTTCTATCGATAAAAACCACGTACTCAGCGGAGGATTAGGCCAAGCTATATATCTGGGAGTTGGTTCAATTGCATGGAGTTCCCTTGTCCATTATATCAGAGTGAGGTACTCAATTTACCTCTCAATTTTGGCGGTCTTTCAACAAAGGACTTGGGACTCAGGTTAAGCTCAGTACAACATTTCAGCTGCAGAATGATGGTCAAGCGGAACGGACAATCCAAACTCTCAAGGACATGTTGAGAGCATATGTGATGGACTTCAAAGGTAGTTGGGATGATCACTTGCCACTAATCGAGTTCTCTTACAATAACAACTATCACTCCAGCATTTAGATGGCACCGTTCAAGGTTGTTTATGGGCGGAGGTGTAGATCGCCGATCGGATTGATTGAGGTTGGTATGGCAGCTATGATAGGGCTAGATTTGGATCATGAGGCTATGGTGAAAGTTTAGTTGATAAGGAACAAGCTGAAAACCGCTTAGAGTCGCCAAAAGTCCGATGTTGATATGAGGAGGAGAGAGTTGGAGTTCGAGGTGGACGATTGGGTATTTCTTAAGGTGTCTCCCATGAAGGGAGTAATGTTGTTTAGGAAGAAAGGAAAACTAAGTCCGCGCTATGTTGGTCCCTACCAGGTTTTGAGGAGAGTCGGTAAGGTCACATATGAGTTGGAGTTGCCCTCAGATTTATCTTCTGTACATCTTGTGTTTCATGTATTGCTTTTGAAGAAATGTTTGGGAGATCCAGTTGTAGTAGTCCCGGTAGACAACGTTTGTGTAAAAGATAGCCTTATCTATGAGGAGGTTCAGGTGGAAATATTAGATCACCAGGTTCGAAAGCTAAGGAACAAGGAAGTAGCTTCGGTAAAATTATTATGGAGAAATTAGCATGTCGAAGGAGCTATGTGGGAAGCTGAAGCGGATATGATAGCTAAATACCCACACTTATTCTTTATCGGCCTCAGTTCTGACTTGAGGTGTCAATTTTTTCCTATAACTCTATTTAGTATTCATTTCCAAATCATGTGTTCAAGTTTCTTTTATGTATGCGGATATGCATGTGAAGCATGAAATTAGTTCAACTATGTGATATGAATCAGAGGTAGTTATTCCATTATTTTTGGCTTAAATGATTAGTATTTTTGTGTAAGGATTGCATGCCTTGGTTTTCTGCTTGTTTCCAACATTCGAGGATGAATGTTCCCAAGGGGGAGATATTGAAACACCCCGAAAATGCCTAATATTAGACCCGGGATCAAAATTGACGATTGGCTGAAAAGCTTGGAAAATATCAAAGAGCGGGCAACGTGACGACTCGTGGTTTGAAACCACGGGTCTTCGTATGCAGTCATAGTCTTGGTAGTCGTTGTGCAAGTGGAGACAATGGACGAAGTAAT
>JACEIK010004326.1:34509-61075 GCA_018107945.1 Datura stramonium
CTGTTGTCTTCATTATTAGAGTTTTAGTAAATTAACACTTGAAAAGGTTTTACCCCGTAGTCCAGTCCCTGTGGGTTCGACATTCCGGTTCTTAAAAAGGACCACTATATTACTTGTACAACCCGTACACTTGCAGGCTCATCATTGATGATTTTATCTTAAATTCTCATTGTAACTTAGATCTATTGTCTTCTCGCAAGTTTTAATTGTAAAATTTGATGGCTGCAAACATTAATTTTTCTTTAGTTTTCTTCCTTTTGCTTGAAAGAGAAAGGTGAGAATTATGTGAGAAGATAATAGTGGAGAATTGGAGTGTTGGTGTGTGGGATTGAGCTAGAGATAGTCAAAATCCATATCATAACTCCATTCAAGGTCAAGGCTAGAGATTGCTTAATCCTTCCTCAAGCTTTGTGGTTGATAATTGAATTTGGCCTTGGGATTTGAGAAAACCCAACTCATAAACATTCTTATGGTTGATAAACAAGAAGAAATAGAAAATAAAATGTTTAACGAATGCACGACACAGGTAACGTACCGGATAAAATAATACACCACTAGAACAATGTGATTTATCCACAACTATTTAAGTTGAATTTGAATTTAAGGCAATGAAGTAGCCCATGCTAGCTGTTAAACCATGCATAGCACACCCCTAGCTAATTCACGTGAAAATGCAATAATTGGAATTCCCTCCACTTAGTTCTAAATTAGAATTAGATAGTATTCACTCTTTTCACCCAATTTTACTTTTCAAACATTGAAAAATGGTGCATTCTAGTTTGAGTTAGTTTATAACTTTTGAATTATCAGCTCAATTCTTTGTGGGATTCAACCCTAACATCCGTTGAGAATATTTATTTTGAGCAACGATCGTGTAGGCTTATTCATAAAAGAATAGTGTAGTTTGAACATTATCAATACCTTATAAAAACATAACTTGAGACAAAGTAACATAAACATAACAATTCATAAATCATATAAAACAATGGGAGAACTCGTCTTCACCAAAACCATAATGATAAAGCTTACAAGATGCCCAAACTATTTTGCTCAAGTGGGCAGAGCCATCCCAGGCTTGCCAGGAAAGGGACGTGCATGATGTGATATCACAGGGGACCCAAAAATATATTTATATAGATACAATTGCACATAGTCGTGAGACCATGGGGTTTACCTTAATGTCAGGTTTAATCGGTGCTAGACACTGCTCCCAAAAAAATGCACATGAGGCTCATATCGTAATAGTGAAATCATTCATGAAGTTCATGGCCAATTAAATCATAACATACTTAATCATACATGAAAAACATGATTAGCCATGAATAAGGGTCCGTGAGTCGGCCAAAAGTCAGAAATTCATAAATCCTGGAAACATGCATACTTGTGAAAATTCATATACATGACATTCATAAATTGAAGAGTATATGAAGAGAAATCATATCATAAATCATAATTTCATAATTTAGGGTTAGGAAGATCAAAACCATAATATAATCATGACTTGTCTTTTCATGAAGCTTTGCATAATCAGACATAGATTGAGTTTAATTTGAAATCATAAAAATTATAATCAATTTAAATATAAAATATGCCCATAGATCTTAAAATAATATTTCTAACATGAAGGGAATTGACTCATAATGAAATTAAAGAGCATTCCATAAATTTAGGCTTAAAACCCCATAAGATCATAAAATTTACCTTAATTCTTGAATTCATAAACATAGAAGGAAATTGGGGCATGAGAGTAAAGAGGAACTCTCATTCACAACCTTATATATCAGGTAATCTGATCTTATGAAAGCCCAAAGGAATTGGAGAAGGAGTTGGGGAAATCTCAAGCTTGATCTCGAATGGAACACTCGAAACCTGCATGCATGGAATGGAAAGGCTTATGATAGGTTAAGTACTCTTAAAACCCTTCTAACTAATCTTAAAACGACATAGTTTAAGACCTTATAGCTTAGGATTTATGAAAATATCTTTAATGAAAAATCCGGAAATTGAACACTGCAAGTCATCACGGGCCTCACCACAAGTCATACCATGAAGTAGCAACTCGTGGTCGTCACACGTGATCACCACTGGCCACCTGGAAACTTGCTGGATTATCACCACGACTTCATCCCATGACTCGTGGTTCCCTACAATGAGTTGTAACATCACTCGTGACTTCATCTCCCCCACGACACTAACCACGAGTCATACGCACATACCATGACTCGTGGTCTAGACCCTAGACTCCAAGTCTACCTCAGGACTCCTCCTAAAATTCGTTCTTCCTTCCCACGACTTGTACCATGAGTCGTCCTGAGTCATTTTTAAGCATTTTATACTGATCATATTCCAAAATCCCGAGTCTAGTCTTAGGCACTTCTGGGGTATAACAATATCTTCCCCCTGGGAACATTCGTCCTCGAATTTGGGGTAAAGATACTGAATCACTGAGGGAAACCTGTCATCCCAAATATTGAACATCTAAAGTTGAAAAATGACAGAGTGACTGACTTCGGGCTAAAATACTTGACTGAACTGAATTCATGAATCACGCATACATGCATTGACTTGAAAGAAACTAGAACATATGGACTGAGCATGAAACTTAGTAGAGTAATAAGGAGGAAATTAATACCTCAAGTTGGAACTGAATCGGAAGGGAATAGATATAAGTATTTAGCCATCATATCTGCTTCGGCTTCCCACGTAACTCCCTTAACATGTTGATTTCTCCACAAAACCTTTACTGTCTCTACTTCTTTATTTCTTAGCTTTCAAACTTGACAGTCAAGTATTTCAATCGGATCCACTTCGTAGCTAAGGCTATCCTTCACACCTATGCTCTCTACAAAAATAACCAAATCGTATCACCCATGCACTTCTTTAAAAGTGACACATGGAAAATTGGATGTACTGAAGCCAATTTTGAGGGCAACTCTAAATCGTAGGCCACATTGCCAAAACGTCTCACAATCCGGTATGGGATAACATAACAGGGACTATGTTTCCCCTACTTTCTGAATCTCATCACTCCATTCATAGGAGATACCTTCAAAAACACCCAATCATCAACTTCAAACTCAAGTTCTCTCCTCTTCACATCCGCATAGGACTTTGGCGACTCTGTGTTGTTTTCAACCTTTCCCTTATAAGATGAACTTTCTTCATAGCCTCATGAGCTGAATTTGGTCCTATCCACGTAGCTTCACTAACTTCGAACCAACCAGTAGGCGATCTACATCTCCACCCATAAAGAGCCTCAAATAGAGCCATTTGAATGTTGGAATAGTAACTATTGTTATATGCAAATTCAATAAGAGGTAAATGATCATCCCAACTACCCTTGAAATCAATCATCACATGCTCTCAACATATCCTCAAGAGTCTGAATGGTTCATTCATCCTGACCGTCTATTTTCGGGTGAAAGGCTGTACGAAGCTTGACTTGAGTATCGAATCCCTTTTGAAACGATATCCAAAATTGGGAGGTAAGCTAAGTACCTCTATCTGTTATTATGGATAAGGGCCCTCCATGCAACTGAACTAGCTCCCAAATATACAACGTAGCATAATACTCCCTGAATTGGTAGTTTTGATTGGTAGAAAATAAGCTGCTTTAGTCAACCTGTCTACAACAACCCAAATAGAATCATAATGTCGACGAGTATGAAGCAACCCCGTAATGAAGTGCGTATTGATTTCCTCCCATTTACAAGTAGGGAAACTATTGTATTGAAGCACACCTCCAGGTCTTTGATGCTCAACTTTCACCTGTTGACAATTTGGACACTTTGCCACAAACTCTGCTATGTTCTTCTTTATGCCATTACACCAATAAATTTCGCATAGGTCACGATACATCTTGATGGCACCTGGATGTATGGAATATCTAGAACCATGAGCCTCATACAACATCCGCTCCCTCAAGTCATCAACACCCGATGCATACAAACGACACCCTGATATTGTAGTACACCATCTTCCCCTTGGGAGAAACCTTCCACCTACTGATTCTGAACCGCCTCCTTTAGCTTTACGAAAATGGGATCCTTGTCTTGCCTGGCCTTGACTTCAGTCGCCAAGGAAGATTCTGATCCATTCTGAACAATGACACCACCATCCGTCGAGTCAACAAGACGAACTCCTAGTCGTGCATGCCGATGCACATCCTTCACTAACTCTTTCCTCTCCTTATCTATATGGGACAAACTCTCCATAGAAATCCTGCTAAGAACATCTGCCATCACATTGGCCTTGCCTAGATGATAAAAGACACTCATATCGTAATCCTTAAGAAGCTCCAACCACCTTCTTTGATGTAGATTTAGATCCTTCTGGGTAAACACGTACTGTACGCTTTTATGGTCCATAAACAAATCTACATGGACCCGGTATAGATAGTGTCTCCAAATCGTCAAGGCTAATACTACATCTTCCAACTCGAGATCATGAGTCGGGGAGTTCTTTTCATGGACTTTCAACTTCCTAGAAGAATAGGTTATAATCTTACTGTGTTGCATTAATACATAACCAAGGCCGATCCTTGAGACGTCACAGTATACCACAAACCTATCGGTACCCTCAGGTAGAGTTAACACTGGTGTTGAGATGAGTCGAGTCTTCAACTCTTGGAAGCTCTTCTCACAGGCCTCCGACCATTGTAACTTCACTTTCATCCAAGTCAACTTAGTCAATGGTGTTACAATGGTTGAAAATCCTTCCACCAAACCTTCTGTAGTAACCAGTTAAGCTCAAGAAACTCCTGATTTCCAAAGGACTCACTAGTGTAGGCCAATTCTTCACAGCCTTGATCTTTTGAGAGTCTACATGTACACCATCACTTGACACCGCATGACCCAAAAAAGCTACCGATTTTAATGAAAACTCACGCTTGCTGAATTTAGCATACAACTGGCGGTCCTTTAGAGTCTGTATCACCACTCTCAAATGAGCAGCATGCTCCTCCTTGCTCCAAGAGTATATGAGAATGCCATCTGTCAACATTATCACGAACATGTCTAAATACGACTTGAACACCCTATTCATCTAATCCAATAAAGTTGCAGGAGCATTCGTTAATCCAAAAGACATAACTACAAACTCATAATGACCATACTAAGTCCTAAAGGCTATCTTCGAGATGTCACTCTCTCTAACCCTAAGCTGATGATCGTCGGATATGAGGTCTATCTTTAAAAAGCAAATGGCACACTGAAGTTGGTCAAACAAATCATCAATTCTGGGGAGGAGATACTTGTTCTTGATGGTGACCTTGTTCAACTGTTGATAGTCAATGCACATCCGAAGGGAACCATCCTTCTTTCGAACAAAGAGTATCAGTGCACCCCACGGGGATTTGCTAGGTCTGATGAAACCCTTGCCTAATAGATCCTTCAACTGCTCCTTTAACTCTGCTAGAGCCATTCTATGAGGAGGAGTAGATATAGGTTGTGTATCGGGAAGAAGGCCAATACCAAAATCGCTCTCCCGCTTGGGAGAAATTCCCGATAAATCATCTAGAAACACTTCTGGATATTCACACACCACAAGACTGACTAGATTGTAGGGGTTTCGAATGTAGCATCCTTAACCCTAACTAGATGGTACACGCAACATTTACAGATCATCTTTTTGGCCTTAAGGTAGGAAATGAATCGACTTACAGGAATGGGTGAACTACCCTTCCACTCTAGGACTGGCGCAACTAGGAACCAAAACTCTACCGCACGGGTTCAACAATTTACTATGAAATAACATGCATGTAGCCAATCCATGCCAAAGATAACATCAAAATATGTCATGGATAACTCTACTAAATCTGCTAAGGTGACTTTCCAAAGGACTATGACAGGGAAATTTTTGTACACCCGTCGAGCTACAACTAAATCACTAACTAGAATAGAGACTGAGAAAGATTCTGATAGGATTTCGAGACTGACTTCTAAACTACTAGCAACATAGGGCGTTAGAAAAGATAAAATAGACCATGGGTCTAACAATGCATATACATCAAGGTGGAATACTCGTAGCATACCAGTGACCACACCTGGTGAAGTCTCCTACTCTTGAAGAGATACGAGGGCATAGAACCTATTCTGGCACTGACGACAACCTGCACTAGTGGATGCACCCTGTAGAGATGGCATAGTGGTGCTGCTGTCGAACTGGTAACATAAGCATGGCCCCTATCATCACCCTGTCTGGCCAACTGACACTCCCGGTGCTTGTGTCTGAATCTACCACACCCAAAGAAAATATCTAATGTAATCAAGCACTCCCCTAAGAGATTCTTTCAACACTTCTTGCAGAACCGAAAGGTACGCTCTACCTGCATGCTCCTCTGTACCCTCGAACCCAATGCTCTTCTCCTCAGATCACCTCGCGATCTAGATGGAGAATTGACTAATGATGGCGCTGGATCTAATGACCTCTAATGGGACTATTGATGATGTCTACCTCCCGGTCTCTGCTGGGAGAACCCATAACTATCTGTCCTGATCCTTTTGGCTTCTCTCTCTCTCTCTCACTCTCTTAAATGCACCACCTCTATCTACTGGTATTACAAAACCAATCGAGGAAAATTTATGTCCTGACGAAGCATAGCGGTCCTACAATCTTTTACCAGGTAGTCCACTACTCCATGAACAAACTTACTTACTCGAGCTCTCTGATCAACCATCATTTCTAGTGCATATTTGGACAAGAGGGTGAACTCAAAAGCATACTCCTAGAATGTCAATTATTTTGCCTCAGGTTCACAAACTAAATTGCTTTGATCTCCCTCATCTCACAGTGAAAGAACCCATCTAGGAATGCAGTGAGAAACTCATCCAAACCAATGGTCCCGCTCCAACTTCTCCGCCATCTTTCCAATGTATGAACAAGATATGGGTAACCTCTTTCAACTGATAAAAGGCTAGGTTTCTGCACTCTTTGTCACGACCTGAGAGTACACTCGGATCGTAGACACGAGACAAGGAGCACCGAAAGACTACAAGTCAACCCATGGCATGAGCATATATCTAATTCATACACATCATACGAAAGACTTAACTTAAAATCATGAATTTAAATGAAAACGTGACATGAAATATATAAGAAATAGTAAGACATAATCCGAGCATAAATAGCGGAATACTACAATTAAGTCTAAAAGCCTCTAATCATAATAGACGGGTTAAAGGGACAACATCCTGACTAACCCCAACATTATGAAAACAAAAGGCAAACAAGGTCCGAACATGAAGCCCTCGAATCATGAGGATTCACCACTGAGATGAGAGCAAGCTAGGAATTATGTTGAACCTGCAAAACGGATCCTGAAAATATGTGGGTCAGTACTTGGAAGGTACTGAGTATGCAAAGGCATGCAAAACAATACATAATAACATAAAATTTATAGGAGTGGGGACATTATGATCATAATAATGAAATTGTAAGGATATCGGAAGTCTCAAGATTTTCAAAATATTCTTAAAACTGTCATAGTCTTAACATGAGAGAAAACATTTTATGAAAACATAACTCGAGCAAAAAGAGCATAATCATGGATTCATTAAAACCATGAGGAACAATGGGAGATTTGTATAACTGACATACCCCATATGAGCACACATGGAGCCCAACCTACAAACCTAGTCGGGAGGTCATCCATACCTTGCAAAGGGTATGAACCTTGAAAGGTGTGATATCACTCGTGAAGGCCCCGTAGGGCATAGGGGACAGTCATTGAGGAGGTCCCAGACCTAACCTATGGTGGCACGTAGTTCTGAGATCGGGGTGAAACCTAGGCCCCGAACCTACTCGGTGTTAAGTACTACTCCCAAAACATGCAACGTGCTCATAGAAAATTCATACATGACATGCATGGCTAGTTAAATCATGAGAATCATAACACGCTTGAGAGTTTGTAATACTAGCCATGGAATTGGGTCCATGAATTGGCCAAAATCATAGTTCATAAATCATAAGCGACATGTGGGCATAAGCCATAGTTTCAATCATACATGAAATGATTAAATTGATAGGAAACATGATCATAATAGTATGAGTAGTTGAAGACTTTAAGACATGCTTAGAATTTAAGAAAAAATTGTATTATGTTTGCGGAATCATCATGACCATGAACTTTACAAAACAATTCCTCATAAGTGGGCATCTAAATTTTTAGGGGTTAAATCAAAAAAATATTGAATAAAAAAGTAAAATCATCCCAAATAACTCAAAATTCATAAGTTAGGCATACTACAACATGCTCATTTCAATTCTTTTTGAGGAAACATGCATTTGGGTTATGACCCATCAAGAATTGGTAACTTAAACATAGAATTAGGGAGAAATTGGGCATGAGTAGGGACTAAACTACCCATTCAAAAACTCCATATACTTGGAATTACTTGATTCTTAACTCCCTTCAAAAACCCTAGGTGGAAACTTGAAGAATTGAAGAAGAATCCTAGAATCACCTCCTACTCCCTTCTCTAGTTCTTGCAAATGCCAAATAAGACTTAGCATGAGTTTTTCCTCCTTAAAAGAACCTTTCCCGACCTCAAAACGATGTGGTTTAGTGTCCAAAAGCGTAGAAAAATTCAATTCGTCCTTAATGAAATTTCCTTGAAAAATAGATTTGGCCCCGAGCAGGAGTCGTACCACGAAGTGACGACTCGTGGTCACCTCGCCACTTTTCAATCTTCTTGATCTGGACACGACTCACATGCCATGACTGGTAGTACCATCCTATGGGTCGTATTGTCAGTCATGGTACCATCAAGCCATACGGAACACGACTTAACCACAACACCTTATCACGATTCGTTGCTATATCCTATGAGTCGTACCATGACCCGTGACCACTCACTCTGGCACCACTGAGAATTTCACCACAAGTCGTACCTATGCATCACGACTCTTAGGACCACCCGTGATATGAGCTCAAGCTCCTGAATTGATCACGAGTCGTAGGTCCTCATCACGATTCATACCTCGAGCCATACTGGTGCAAAATTCAAGATTTTCTGCAGTTTTCAACCTCAAACTACCGAGTCTATTATTAACCCTTTTCGGGGTATTACAATATCTCCCCCTATGAAACATTCATCTGCGAATGTAAGAAACATGCAGCAAACAGAAACATATAATTACCACATGCAAACATTGATCATTTAAGATGAAAACTGACGGAATGCTTACCCCCGAAAAGAACTACATAGCTGGACTGAATACAGACATCACATACATATATCATATCATAAAACAAATTTGCGCGCATGAATGGAACATGAAGAGTTGATTAGAGGTTTAGGGCAAGAACTGTTACCTTAAACTGAAACTGGGTCGGTAGTGAACAAGTGGGGGTATTTAGCCATCATATCCACGTCAGCTTCCCACGTAGCTCCCTCAACATGCTGATTTCTCCATAACACCTTTACTGAAGCTACTTTCTTGTTCCTCAGCCTTCGACTTGACGATCCAAGATTGCAACAGGAGCTTCTTCATAACTGAGGCTATCCTTCACGCCAACACTTTTCGCTGGAACCACCAAGGTTGGATCTTCGCTGCACTTTTTATAGAGAGATACATGAAATACGGGATGAACTGAAGCCAACTCTGAAGGTAACTCTAACTCATAAGCTACCTTACCCACTCATCTCACAATACAGTATGGGCCAATATAGCAGGGGTTGAGTTTCCCTTTCCTCCTTCCAAATCTCATTACTCCCTACACGGGAGATACCTTCAGAAACACCCAATCCTCAACCTCGAACTCAAGCTCCCTTCTCCTCACATCCGCATAAGACTTTTGGCGACTTTGAGCTATTTTCATCCTTTCTCTTATTAACTGAACTCTCTCCACAGCCTCATGGACCCACTAACGAAGCGTCACCGACTTTAATCCACCCAATGGGAGATCTACACCTTCGCCCGTAAAGAGACTCGAATGGTGCCATCTTAATGCTTGAGTCATAGTTGTTGTTGTAGGAAAACTAAATAAGAGGAAAATGCTCATCCCAACTACCCTTAAATTATATAACACAAGCTCTCAACATGTCCTCAAGAGTCTAGATAGTCCGCTCTGCCTGACCATCTGTTTGCGGATGAAATGTCGTGCTAAGCTTGACTTGGGTGCCAAGTCCCTTTTGAAAAGATCTCCAGAGTGGAGAAGTGAACTGAGTACCTCTATCTGATATAATGGGCAAGGGCACTCCATGCAATCTGACCAACACTCGGATGTATAACTTAGCATAATCTTCTGTTGAATCGGTGGTTTTGACCTGTAGGAAATGAGAGTCCTTGGTCAACTTGTCGACCGCAACCCAAATGGAGTCATACTGTCTACGATTGCGGGGTAAACCTATTACAAAGTCCATATTTATTTCTTCCCACTTCCAAGTAGGAATGCTGATATCTTGGAGTACACCCTCCGGTCAGTTTTGAGTCATTTGAGATAGTTCGTGTTTTAGAGCTAATAGTCGTTAGGTTGTGGAAAGATCATGATTTCTGAAATGACGCATGAAAGAACTACCATTAGCATATTGATAACATGTTTAATTTACACATTGTATTTAATTAATTTATTTTACTTACATCAGCGGTTTTACTTACCATGCATACTCGATACATTTCATGTACTGACCGCATACTTTCTATGCTGTATTGTTTTATGATACAGGACCCGATTCACAGCTTTAGTCAGATCTTAGGTAGCTTTCTAGAGTCTTTATCAGTCTAGGATAGGTGAGTCCTCATTTTTGAAGGACTAGATTCTCAGTTTCACATCGCACTTATGTTTTGGTGTTATTGAGTTAGTTGGGGTATTGTCCCATCAACTCGTTTTGAGTAGAGGCTTTAAGACTTATATATATATAGCTTTGGGTATTATACTATTGTGCTTTTGCATGAGACTTCTGCTGAGTTTATATTTATGTTTTCTTTATGTTTATTAAATGATTTAGTTGAATGTTTATGCAATGGGTCAACTTGGGGTCTCTCGGGGTCCCTTGTCCAATGTCTATGATCGGGGTCTACGCTCGGGTCGTGAAAATCTGCTGGGCATAGAGGACTATCATTGGGTAGTTCATATCCTGATGAAGCATGGTTGTTCTGCAGCCCTTGTCGAGATACTCGGCTACTCCCTGCACGAATCTGCTCACCCGCGCCCTCTGGTCCATCACTAACTCTAGGGAATACTTTGAAAGGCGAGTTAACTCAAGTGAATACTCTAGCACTGTCATATTTCCCTGTTTGAGGTTAACTAACTTGGCTGTTTTCAATTCCCTCATCTCCTAAGGGAAGAACCTGTCGAGAAAGGCCATGTGAAACTCATCCCGGCTGATAGGGCCCGCTCTTGCTGCCTTGCTATCCTTCCATTGCTTGAACCAAATATAAGCGACCTCCTTTAGCTGATAAGAGGCCAAGTCAATGCACTCCGCATTCGTCACCCCATCACCTGAATGACCTTCAGGATCCCTTCAACGAACTCGTGTGGATCCTTATCCACCTTTGCCCCTGTGAACTCGGAAGGGTTTTTCCTTCAAAAGTCCCTGATCTGGGCTGCCACTGCATTGCTGTTCTATGGAACATGCACAACTACCTACTGGATGACCTGAGCGGTCAAAGCCTGCGCCAACATTTGGATAGTCGCCCGAAACTCGGTGTGGGCAGCTGACTCTAGTGTCTGGGGCTCCTAAACAGGTGGAGCTTGCTGACGCCCATTATCATGGCCACCCTCGTGGTCTTAATCATTTCTGTTCCTCCTTCCGTTTATCCTTCTAGGAGTTATAATTTTCTTCAATCGTGAATAACACGAATTAGAAGGATTGAGAGATTTTTATGGCACCACATAGATCATGAAAGAAGGGAACATTTCCTAAAATGTTTAGTAGCCTCTTCATCATAGGTATGGAGCGCTTCACACCCATGGAAGACTCTACCTAACGCGACTTTCATACTCCCTAGGACACAACTGAACAAATTTTTCTAATCCCAAGTTTGTCACGACCCGAAAGTATACCCAGATCGTAGACACGGAAGAAGGAGCCCCGAAAGACTCCAAGTCAACCAATGCATGAGCATATATCTAATTCATACACATAAGGCGGAAGACTTAACTTAAAAGTCATGAATTTAAATGAAAACGTGACATGGATTATATAAGAAATGGTAATACATAATCCGAGCATAAATAGCGGAATACTACAATTAAGTCTGAAAGCCTCTAATCATAATAGACGAGTTGAAGGGACAAGATCCCAACTAACCCCAACATTCTGAAAACAAAAGGTAAACAAGGTCCGAACATGAAACCTTCTAATCATGAGGACTCACCAATGAAAGCAAGAGCAGAACTGAGAGCAAGCTAGGAATGATGCTGAACCTGCGAATCGGATCCTGAAAATATGTGAGTCAGAACTTTGAGGTACTTAGTATCTAAGGCATGCAAAAGAATACTTAAAAACATAAAAGTTAGAGGAGTGGGACATCATGATAATAAGACTGAAATTGTAAATATATCGTAAGACTCAAGATTTCCAAAATATTCGTAAACCTGTCATAGTATTAACATGAGAGAAAATATTTCATAAAAATAAAACTTGAGCCGAAAGAGAATAATCATGCATGCATTAAAACAATAGGAACAATGGGAGATTTCTATAACTGACATACCCTATATGAGCACACATGGAGCCCGACCTATGACCCTACTCAGGAGGTCATCCATACCTTTCCAAGAGTATGAACCATGAAAGGCGTGATTTCACTCGTAAAGGCCCCGTAGCGCAAGGGTACAGTCACTGAGGATGTCCCAAACATAATCGATGATGCCACGTAGTTCTGAGATTCGGGGCGCAACCTAGGCCCCAAACCTACTCGGTGTTAAGTACTACTCCCAAAAGATGCAACGTGCTCATAGAAAATTCATACATGAAATGCATGACTAATTAAATCATGAGAATCATAACACGCGCAAGAATTTGTAATAGTATCCATGGAATTGGGCCCGTGAATCGGCCTAAATAATAGTTCATAAATCATAAGCGACATGTGGGCATTACCCATAGTTTCAAACATACATGAAATTCTTATATTTATAGGAAACATGATCATAATAACATGAGTAGTTGAAGACTTGAAGATATTCTTAGAATTTAAGAAAAAATTGTATTATGCTTGCGGAATCATCATGACCATAAACTTTACAAAAAAATTCCTCATAATTGGGCATCTAAACTCTTAGGGGTTAAATCATTAAAATATAGAATAAACAAGTAAAATCACCCCAAATAACTCGAAATTCATAAGTTAGGCATACTACAACACGCTCATTTCGATTTCTTTGAGGAAACATGCATTTGGGTTTTGATCCATCAAGAATTGGTAACTTAAACATAGAATTAGGGAGAAATTGGGCAGGAGTAGGGACTAAAATACCCATTAAAAATCCCCCACATACCTGGAATTACTTGATTCTTAACTACCTCGAAAAACCCTAGGTGAAAACTTGAAGAATTGAATAAGAACCCTTGAATCACCTCCTACTCCCTTCTCTAGTTCTTGCAACTGCCAAATTAGACTTAGCATGAGTTTTTCCTCCTTAAAAGACCCTTTCCCGACCTCAAAACGATGTGGTTTAGTGTCCAAAAGAGTAGAAAAATCGAATTTTCCCTTAATGAAATTTATCTGAAAAACAGATCTGGCCCCGAGTACGACTCGTAGGACCACCTGTGATATGACCTCAGACTCAGGAAGTCATCACGACTCGAGTCATGAGTCGTAGGTCCTTATCATGATTCGTACCTCGAGCCTTACTGGTGCAAATTCCATATTTTTGCAGTTTTCAACCACAAACTACCGGGTATATTCTAAGCCCATTTCGTGATATTACAATATCTCCCCCTTGGAACCATTCGTCCTTGAATGTAAGAAACAAGTAGCAAAAGGAAACATACAATTACCATATGCAAATACTTATCATTTAAGACGAAAACTGACGGAATGACTACCCCTGAAAAGAATTTTATAGCTGGACTGAATTCAGACATCACATACATATATCATATCATAAACAAATTTGCGCTCATGAACGGAACATGAAAAATTGATTAGAGTTTTAGGGAAAAAATTGTTACCTTAAACTAAAACTGGGCCGGTAGGGAACAAGTGGGGCTATTTAGGCATCATATCCACTTCAGCTTCCCACGTAGCTCCCTCAACATGCTGATTTCTCCATAACTCCTTTACTGAAGCAAATTTCCTGTTCCTCCACCTTCGAACTTAATGATCCAAGATTGAAACAGGAACTTCTCCATAACTGAGGCTATCCTTCACGCCAACACTTTCCACCGGAACCACTAATTCTGAAGCCAACTCTGAAGGTAGCTCTAACACATAAAATACCTTACCCACTCGTCTCATAATCCGGTATGGGCCAATACAGCGGCGGCAGAGTTTCCTTTTCTTTCCAAATCTCATTACTACCTTCATGGCCAATACCTTCATAAACACCCAATCGTCGACCTCGAACTCAAGCTCCCTTCTCCTCACATCCGCATAAGACTTTTGGCGACTTTGAGCTATTTTCAGCCTTTCTCTTAATAACTGAACCTCTCCATAGCCTCATGGACTGAATCTGGACCCATTAACAAATCCTAACCAGCTTCAAACAACCCAATGGGCGATCTACACCTTCGCCCGTAAAGAGCCTCGAACAGTACCATCTTAATACTGGAGTGATAGCTGTTGTTATAGAAAAACTCAATAAGAGGAAAATGCTCGTCCCAACTACCCTTTAAGTCAATAACACAAGCCCTCAACATGTCCTCAAGAGTCTAGATAGTCCACTCCGTGTGACCATCTGTTTGTGGATGAAATGTCATGCTATGCTTGACTTGGGTGCCAAGTCCCTTTTGAAAAGATCTCCAGAACTGAGAGGTGAACTTAGTACCTCTATATGATATAATGGAAAAGGGAACTCCATGCAATCTGAACAACTCTCGAATGTATAAGTTAGCATAATCTTTTGAAGAATTAGTGGTTTTGGCCGGTAGAAATTAGCAGCCTTGGTCAACCTGTCGACCACAACCCAAATGGAGTCATACTGTCTACGATTGCTGGTAAACCTGTTACAAAGTCCATATTCATTTATTCTCACTTCCAAGTAGGAATTCTCATATCTTTGAGTACACTCCTCGACATCTGATACTCGACTTTTACTTGTTGGCAATCCAAGAACTTTGCTACGAATTCTAGAATATCCCTCTTCATGCAATTCCACTAGTAGATTTCCCACAAGGCATGATACATTTTGGTGGCACCTGGATGGATAGAATATATGGATCCATGAGCCTCATGCAACATCCGACTCCTCAAATCCCCTACGTTCGGAACACATAAGCGACCCTGGTACCGAAGCACACCATCTCCCCCTTTAGAGAAGACTTTTACCTTTTGATTTTGGACAACTTCTTTCAACTTTACCAATATTGGATCTTCATCTTGTTTAGCCTTCACCTTTGTTACCAATGACGATTCAAAACCATTCTGAACTACTACCCTATCTTTGGTCGAACCAACTAATCTAACTCTAAACCGTGCAAGTCGATGTACCTCCTTTACCAGCTCCTTCTTACCTTCACTCACATGTGACACATTTTCCATAGAAAGTCTACTAAGGGCATCTGCTACCATGTTGGCGTTACCCGGGTGGTAAAGGACACTCATGTCGTAGTCCCTAAGTAGCTCCAACCACCTCCGTTGCCAAAGATTTAGTTCCTTCTGTGTGAACACATATGGTAACCTTTTGTGGTCCATGAAAACATCTACATGAACCCCACAAGTAGTGTCGCCTTACCTTCAAAGAAAATACCACTGCGGCCAGCTCAAGATCATAGGTTGGGTAATTTTTCCAGTGAATTTTAAGTTGTTTAGAAGCATACGCTATGACTTCCCATGCTGCATCAATACACACCCTAGTTCGACTCTCAAAGCATTGAATATACCACAAATCCATCGGTACCCTCCGTTAAAGTCAACACCAGTGCTGAAGAGAGTCTAGCCTTCAATTCCTGGAAGCTCTTCGCACAAGCCTTCGACCACTGGAAGTTCACCTTTTTCTGAGTCAATATAGTCAGTGGGGCTACAATGGATGAGAAACCTTCCTCGAATCTCTGATAGTAACCCTCTAAGCCCAAAAAGCTCATGATCTCAGAAGGGTTTACCGGTCTGGGCCAGTTCTTTACCGCCTCTATTTTCTAGGAGTCCACCCTTATACCTTCACTTGACATTACATGTCCCAAGAATGCAACTAATTTCAACCAAAACTCATAGTTGCTGCACTTTGCATATAGCTGGTTATCCTTGAGGGTCTGAAGTGCTACCCCTCAGGTGTGAGGCATGCTCCTCCTCGCTCGTGGAGTATATTAATATGTCATCAATGAACACGATCACGAACATGTCCAGATATGCCTCAAATACCCTGTTCATTAGATCCATAAAAGTTGTAGGGGCATTGGTTAGTCCAAAAGACATAACAACGAATTCACAATGGCCATATCGGGTTCTAAAAGCAGTCCTTGGGATGTCGCTCTCCCAAACTCTGAGCTGGTGATACCCGCACGTAAGATCCATCTTGGAGAAATATTTAGCACCCTGAAGCTGATCGAATAGATCATCAATCCTGGGTAAACGGTATCTATTCTTGATGGTGACCTTGTTCAACTACGTATAGTTAGTACACATCCAAAGAGAACTGTCTTTCTTCCGGACGAACAACACTAGGCTAGGTCTAATGAAACCCTTATCCAGCAAAACCTTCAATTGCTCCTTTAACTCTTTTTGCTCGGCTGGGGACATTCGGTAGGGGGGAATTGATATGGGCTGCATGTCGGGTAAAAGATCAATCTCAAAATCAATCTCCCTCTCAGGAGGAACACCGGGTAGGTCATCTGGAAATACCTCGGGATATTCACATACCACAGGGACTTACTGAATGGTCGAGGTTTCGGATGTGAAATCATTGATCCTAACAAAATGGTAAATACAACCCTTGAAAATCATTTTCCTATACTTGAGGTAGGAGATAACTCGACCTACAGATACCGTTGAACCACCCCTCCATTCTGAAACCGACTCTCCTAGAAACCGAAACTCCACCGCTTGAGTTCTACAGTTAACAGAAGCATAACATGAAAAAAACCAATCCATGCCCAAGATGATGTCAAAATCAGTCATAGCCAATTCTACTAAGTCAGCGAGGTAACCTTCTACAATACTGTAATGGGGAAACCTCTATATACCCGCCTCGCTATGACTGAATCACCAACCGGAGTAGATACAAAAAATGGTTCAAGAAAAATTTCAAGGCTGACTCCAAAGTGACTAGCAATGTAAGGTGTCACAAAAGACAGTGTAGCTCCCGAATCTAACAAAGCATAAACATCAATATAAAAGACTCGAAACATACTCGTAACCACATCGGAAGAAGTCTCCTGCTCCTGACGAGAGCCAAGTGCATAAAACCGGTTCTGGCGCTTACTGCCAGCTAGACCAGTCAAAGTACCTTATTGAGTAGGACGTGCCACTAAAACTGCTGAAATAGCTGCTGAAGTGTGGGCTCCACCATCCCCTGACCTAGCATCAAGGAAATCCCTAAGTGTGTGTCCAGGTTTGCCACACCCGAAACAAGCATCTGAGCCCACCTAACATTTCCTTGGGTGATTCTTGCCACAATTAGAACAAGATGGAAAAGTGCGCTCTGTGCGCATGCTATTCGGACCCCTCGAACCTGAGGCCCTGCTCCTTTGATCATCTTGAGGCCTAGATGGGGTACTGGCTAAATATGGTGCTGATGTAATTGACCTATGCTGAGACTACTGGTGAGGCCCACACCCTGGCCTCAGTTGGGAGAACTTGTGGCTATCAGCTCTGGCCCGCTTGGCCTCTCTCTGCCTCATATGAGTTGCCTCCATCTGCTGGGCATAGAGGACTATCTGTGGGTAGTCCATATCCTGATAAAGCATGGTTGTTCTATAGTCCTTGTCCAGATACTCGGCTACTCCCTACACAAATCTGCTCACGCGTGCCCTCTGGTCCATCACTAACTCCGAGGCACACTTTGATGGGCGAGTGAACTCAAGTAAATACTCTAGCACCGTCATCTTTCCCTGTTTGAGGTTAAAAAACTCGATTGCTTTCAATTGCCTTATCTCTTGAGGGAAGAACCTATCTAGAAAGGCCATGTGGAACTCATCCCAGTTGATAAGGCCCGCTCCCGCTGTCCTGCTATCCTTCCATTACTTGAACCAAATATAAGCGACTTCCTTCAGCTGATAAGAGGCCAAGTCAATGCACTCCTCATTCGTCAGCACCATCACCTGAGTGACCTTCAATATCCCTTAGATGAACTCGTGTGGATCCTCATTGACCTTTGCCCCTGTAAACTCGGGAGGGTTCATCCTTAAAAAGTCCTTAATCTGGGCTGCTGCTGCATTGTCGTTCTGTGGAACATGTGCAACAACCTGCTTGTTAACCTGAGCGGTCAAAGCCTGTGCCAACATTTGAATAGCCGCCCGAAACTCGGCGTGGAAAGCTTGCTCTAGTGCCTGGGACTCCTGAATAGTTAGGGCTTGTTGACGCCCATTATCATGGCCACTCTCATGGCCTTCATCATTTATGTTCCTCCTTCTGTTTATCTTTATAGGAGCCATAATTTTATGCAATCGAGAATAGCACGAATTAGAAGGATGGAGAGATTTTCGCTACACAACATAGATCATGAAAGAAGGGAATATTTCCTAAAATGTTTAGTAGCCTCTTTGTCATAGGTGTGGGGCACTTCACACCCATGAAAAAGACTCTACCTAACATGGCTTTTAGTCTCCCTAGGATACAACTGAACCTATTACTCTGATACAATGTTTGTCACGACCCGAGAGTACACCCGAATCATAGACACGGGACAAGGAGCCCCGAAAGTCTTCAAATAAACCCATGGAGTGAGCATATATCTAATTCATCCACATAAGGTAGAAGACTTAACTTAAAAATCATCATTTTAAATGTAAACGTGTCATGAAATATATAAGAAACGGTAATACATAATACGAGCATAAATAGCGGAATACTACACTTAAGTTTGAAAGCCTCTAATCATAATAGATGGGTTGAAGGGACAAGACTCCAACTAACCCCAACATTCTGAAAACAAAAGGTAAACAAGGTCTGAACATGAAGCCCTCAAATCATGAGGACTCACCACTGAGAGCTGAGAGCAGAACTGAGAGCAAGCTAGGAACGATGCTGAACCTGCGAACTGGATCCTGAAAATATGCGGGTCAGTACTTGGAAGGTACTGAGTATGTAAGGCATGCAAAACAAAACTTAATAACATTAAATTTATAGGAGTGGGGACATAATAATCATAAGACTAAAATCATAAGTATATCATAAGGCTCAAGATTTCCAAAATATTCATAAACCTGTCATAGTCTTAACATGAGAGAAAACATTTCATAAAAACATAACTCAAGCCAAAACAACATATTCATGCATGCATTAAAATCATGGGGATCAATGGGAGATTTCTATAACCGACATACTCCATATGAGCACACATGGAGCCCGACCTGTGAACCTAGTTGTGAGGTCATCCATACCTTGTCAAGGCTATGAACCATGTAAGGCATGATATCACTCATGAAGGCCCCGTAGGGCATATAGGACAGTCACTGAGGAGGTCCCAAACATAACCTATGGTGGCACGTAGTTCTGAGATTCAGGGCGCAACCTAGGCTCCGAACCTACTCGGTGTTAAGTACTACTCCAAAAACATGCAACGTGCTCATAGAAAATTTATACATGACATACAATGAAGTTATGACTCGTGGTCACCTCTCGTGGTCACCTCGCCCCTTTTCAATCTTCTGGATCTGGCCATGACTCGCAGTACGATCATACGGGTCATACTGTTAGTCGTGGTACCATCCTGCCATACAAAACACGACTTAACCACGATTCCTCATTACGACTCGTTGCTACTTCCTACGAGTCGTACCATGACCCGTGACAACTCACTCTATCACCATTGAGAATTTCACCATGACTCCTAACCATGAGTCGTACCTATGCATCAGGACTCGTAGGACCACCCGTGATATGACCTCAGGCCCCCGAATTCAATACGACTCGAGTCACGAGTCGTAGGTCCTCAATACAATTCGTACCTCAAGTCGTACTGGTGCAAAACTCTAGATTTTCTGCAGTTTTTAAGTTTAAACTCCCGGGTCTATTCTTAGCCCTTTTCGGGGTATTACACTCTTCCCCTATCAACCCCATAATCTAGGTGACTTCTGGATCTCATCAACAAACTCGTGGGGATCCTTATCCACCTTTGATCCGAGAAACTCCAGAGGGTTAATCCTAAGAAAGTCCCTGACACTTGCCGCTACCACATTCCCTTTCTAAGGAACATGCACTACCACTTGCTAGTTGACCTGGGCAGTCAATTCTTGTGTCGTCATCTGGATGGCTGCCTTAAACTCTGCATGGGCGACCTGCTTGGGCACATGATCATCGGGGGCTGGTAGGGCCTGTTGGTGCCCATCTCCGTTACTATTCTCATGGCTATTTCCATTCCTATTTCTTCTTCTGTTAACTCAATGAGGAGGCATTATTCTGCAAACGCGTATAGCATGAGTTAGAAGGATAGAGAGACATTTCATCGCACGACATAGATCATGAAAGAAGGGAAGTTTGTTAAAATGTTTAATAGCCTCTCATAATAAGTGTGGCGCGCTTCACACCCATAAGAAAGACTCTACTTAACACGGCTTTCAGACACCCTATGACTCTTCAAAACCTAATGCTCTTATACCATATTTTTCATGACCCAATCATAGGCCCAGATAGAGACACGAGACAAGGAACCCCGAGAGGCTCCAACTAGACCTATGGAATGAACATAGCATCTACGAGAATACAACAAAAGGAAACTGCTAAAAAATTAAACATACTTAAGTAGAAGTCCTCATACATATCAATCTAAAATAGGTTACACACTGACAAGCTGCTTTTCTACACATTGTCTAAAAAGCCTCTAACATAACTGATGAGCTGATAGGACAACATCCCTAACTTGCTAGACAAGAGTCTGAAACTTAAATAACATATCAATGGATAGCTGAATTTCCTCGAAGGATGAGGACTCACCAACGCTGGCTAAAAAGGACTAAGGGGAATGTAGGACTAATGATGCGGCTGAGACTGATCCCTCGGACATGTATCATGATATGATACAACATAGAGTATGTGGTCAGAACTTGGAATGTACTGATTATGCAAGGTAAGTAAAATAGATAGTTAAAATACATAAGAGTTCATAGGAGTAGGACCCCATGAACATGAAGTAAATATCATAATATAAATATAAGTGCTCAAGGTTTTCAAACCATTCATAATCTAGTCATAATCATAGTCATAAGAGATACCTTATAAAAACATAACTTGAGCCAAAGTAACATAAACATAACAATGCATATATCATGAGGAACAAAGGGAGAACTCGTCTTAACCGACACCATCATAATAGAGCTTGCATGATGTCCCAACTATTTTACACAAGCGGGCAGAGCCATCCCAGGCTTCCTAGGCAAGGGACATGCATGATGTGATATCACATGGGATCCAAAAATATATGTTTATACCTATAGTGGCACGTAGTTCTGAGACAACAGAGTTTACCTGAATGCCGGATCTACTAAGTGCTAGACGCTGCTCCCAAAAGAATGCACATAAAGCTCATATGTAATCGTAAAATCATTCATGAAGTTCATGGCCAATTAAATCATAGCATACTTGATCATACTTGAAATACATGATTTGCCATGAGCAAGGGCCCGTGAGTCATCCAAAAGTCATAAATTTATAAATCATGAAGAGCATGCATACTTGTGAAAATTCATATACTTGACATTCATAAATCCATGAAGATTACTTGAAGATAAATTATATCATATATTATAATTTCATAATTTAGGTTTAGGAAGATCAAAATCATAATATAATCACGACTTGACTTTTCATGAGCTTTGACTAATTAGGCATAGATTGACTTGAATTTGAAATCATAAAAATTATAATCAATATAAATATAAAATCTACCCATAGATCTTAAAACAACATTCAGAACATGAATGGACTTGACGCATAATCAAATCAAAGAGAATTCCATAAATTTGGGCTTAAAACCCCATAAGATCATCAAATTTACCTTAATACTTAAATTCATAAACATAGAGGGAAATTGGGGAATGAGAGCGAAGAGGAACTCTCATTCACAACCCTACATACCTGGGTAATCTGATCTTACCCTCTCCCTTGAAAGCCCAAAGGAATTCGAGAAGGAATTAGGGAATACTCAAACTTGATCTCCAATGGAACACTCTAAACTTGCATGCATGGACTAGAAAGGTTTATGATAGGTTAAGTACTCTTAAAACCCTTCTAACTGAGCTTAAAATGATGTAGTTTAGGACCTTAGAGCTTAGGATTTATGAAAATACCCTTAATAAAAATTCTGGAAATTGAATACTACCAGTCATAACGGGCCTCACTATGAGTCGTACCATGAAGTAACTACTGGTGGTCAACACTCGTGATCACCATTGGCCACAGAGAAAATTACTAGATTCTTACAGTGATTTCATCCCACGACTTGTGGTTCCCTACCATAAGTCGTAACATCACTCGTGACATCATCTCCCCCGCGACACTGACCACGAGTCATACCCACATACCACGACTCATGGTGTGACTCGTGGTTTGGACCGTTGACTCTAAATCTTCCTCACGACTCCTCGTATGATTCATTTTTCCTTCCCACAACTCGTACCACGAGTCGTCCCTTAGTCATTTTCAAGAATTTTCTACTGATCACATTCACAAATCCAGAGTCTAGTCTTAGGCACTTATGGGGTATTAAATGATTTTGGATGCATTTATACGTCCAAGTGCCCTTTTATACCCATATTATAGCTTAGTTTTTTAACTAATTCAATTATAATCTCATACATTTGGATTAAATTGTGTCCATGAATTAACATGTACGATTAGGCTTTTTGTAGGTCGGAATTTCATATGAATTGAGCTTAATTTGAACACGATAGTCCTAATCTTGAAGATAAACACTAAGGGATGGATTATGGAACATGAGACAAGCTAAAAATGGCATTTAGAGTTAAGTTCGTGCCACGGAGAAGCATGGCGCTCTCAATGTCAAGGCATAGATGGAGTAATTTGGGATGACAAGGGACTTCCCAAAACAGTGGACATCCGTATCCATTCCATGCCATGGAGGAATAACCTACGCAATGGAGGTGTGCCATGAAGGGGTAACCTCCTAAAAGGAGTCGTTCCATAGAGTGAAATTGGTATGATGGTGTCTATGCCACCCAATGTGCCTTAAGTTCCAAATTTCTAAATAGTGAGGATCCACGATAGCGTCGTGCCATGGATATTGATCTCCATGCTCAACAATGTGCCACGGAGGGTGGTCATTCTCAGCTACAAGTTCACACACTATAAATAGGACACTTAGCTTTTATTCTAAAGGGGCACGAATTTTAAGGGAACAACAACATCAAGGAGGCTTCGAATTAGGGTTCTTTCTTTTTTATGTTTCACTTTTTATCATTACGTGAATTATTTCAAATTCCTAATTTTGTGTAAGACTATGAGTGGCTAAGAACCCTCATTCTAGGGTTAACGATACAAAGTATGTTTGTATAGTGTATATTTGAATTGGTTTAAGTTATTTATCATAATTGGTTGTTCTTGCATTCTTGATTATACTATTTTAATGCTCCGCGATCATTAAAATATATCTTTAATTCTTGTGCAAAACCAGGAGAAGCAATACTAGAATAGAACAAAGAATGTGAGGACTGAAATCATATCTTTAATAATAAAGGATTACATTTGCATTTAAGATAGGAATATGGAATACGCCTCACTTGGTTACAAAAAAAGATAATACATAAATTTGTTCGAATTGGGTTGGTACATCCCCGCTCAATGATGTAGTTGTGAGGGAAATTTGAATTGATGATTAGAGGATGACCATTCCCGAATCATAAAATCAACCCCATGAATCAACAACCAAGATAAACTACTTGACCAACATGAAAGTATTTCTATACATGATTGCTACTTACGCATTGACCCTAAAATCGTCCTTAATATTGATTACAACCCATTTCATTACATCGTTACTTTTATTATTGACCTTAAAATTATATAAAAATCAACATATTCTTGGTTACCATCGCACTTGATACATTTCATAGTATTACTTGAAGTTGATATTTTCTATGTCTCAAGTTCCTACAGGTTCGACATTCGGCTAGCAAGAGCCACCGTAATACTTGTATTACCGCATACACTTGCATGTGTATTTGGAATCAATAGGCCTCACATCAAATGCATCAAACCAGCGAATAGGAGACCTGTATCTTCTCTTGTACAGAGCCTCAAATGCTGTCATACTAGTGCTCGAGGTGATAGCTATTATTAAAGGAGAACTCAACCTCTTGGAATAACTTATCCTAATGACCTCCAAAATCTGTCACAAAAGCCCAGAGCATATCTTCCAATACCTGGATTGTCCACTCAGACTACATATCAATCTAGGGGTGAAATGTTGTGCTCAAGTCCAGTCTAGTACCCAGCTCAGCCTGCAACGTTCTCCAAAAAATAGATGTAAATTGCGTGCCTCTGTTTGAGATAATTGAAACTGGCACCCATTCAACCAAAACACTTCTTAGATGTACATTTTATCTAGTTCCTTTGCATTATAGATAACCTAAACTGGCATAAAATTGAAGAATTAGTCAACTTGTCAGCAATCACCAACATTTAGTTGAATTTCCCTAAAGTCTTCAAAAGACCAAACACGAAACCTATAGCTGTTCTCTCCCACTTCCATTCAAGAATGGGCATCCTCTGAGGTACTCCCCTATGCTTCTGGTGCTCATACTTAACCTACTGGCAATTAAAACACCGGCGACATACTCTATAATATCCTACTTTATTCTACCTCACAAATAGTGATGTTTCAGCTCATGGTACATTTTTATGGCACCAGGGTGTATGGAATACCTCGAATATTGAGCCTCTGATAGGATGGTCTTAATCAAATCATCAACATAGGGAAAAATACATTCCCATTATCTTTAAGACACTTTTAGCATCGATCACTGCCTCCTTTTCCTCTCCCAGCAAGACTTTATCATGAATCTTTCTTAGTTTAGCATCTTCGAACTGTCTGGTCTTAATCTAATCCAGAAAAGAAGACCTTGCTTCCACACTAGCCAACACTCCACCAAATTCAAATAACTTAAGTCTATACTTAAGGGTTTATACTTTCCTAGACAGCAGATGTAAGGGTGAACTCCATACAAGCCATACCACCCATACTTATAGCCTTTCTGCTCAACGCATTAGCCACTCTGTTTCCCTTACTCGGATGATATAGGATTATGAAATCATAATATTTTTGCAACTCCATATGATGTGCCACAGTTTTATGAAACTTTTTACGCTTAAAATATAGGAAATATTCTTGTACTTAGATGTGTTTATACAGATATGAGGTGCTTTTACCTTATTTTTAGGGAAATCAAGTTCGGTAGTTGGATTATTGAAAAGGAGCAGAAAAATTACAGAAAATTGATAGGTTGCAGGTCTCAGTACGAGCCAAACCAAGCACCCATAGGTAAAATATTAAGAAATTGTACAAGTGTTGGGGCTTAAGTATGACTCATTTGACGAGCCATACCATCCTGGTACAATTCGTACCAAAGAGTTGTGAAAAACATCAGAGGATGTGCAGTTGTAGAAGCTCCTAGTATGAATGGAAGCCATGAATAATGATGAAAACGTATGAGCCATACCAAGGAGTCATGATAAACTTTAGAGAACATGTCAACTGCAGATCCTAGGGTACGAGCAAACTCCACGAGTCGTAGCACCAATGTACGGACGGTACCAAGGACTCGTGGTGAGATTCAGAGGATGCCAGAATTCAGAAGTCTAGTCCATGACAGGCACTTATGACTTGTAGTTTCATTGTACAAGTCACACCAACCTCCAGGATTTGATAGATTCAGATGCTACATTTCATACTATGAATAGAAGCCACGATCGTAGCAATATGCTACGACTCATGGGAAGAAGCGGTAGCAGTTCCCGTATAAAATTAGGAAAGGTTTTATTAATTGAATAAATACTTTTAGGTTAATTTCTTTTACAAAGGACAATATTTTTGACTTGTATTTATAGCTTTTGTGTTTCCTAAGTTCTTGGGGAGCAAATACTCAAATACTTGAACATAATTCATCATTTTTCTTGGATATTGGACAAGTTATTGTGCAATTTACTCTTGGGTTCTTCTTTCATTAATATTATAAGTCTGCAATTATGTTTTTATCCTTGATGGTTTTATTTTTCCTCTTTTGTTTCCCCTTTTATTTAGGCACTTTTGACTTGTCAGTAAGGAGCTCTATGACTAATTTTTCATTAC